>JAVTVJ010005431.1:0-11609 GCA_034509425.1 Eopsaltria australis | reverse complement strand
CATACTCAGTTGGCCCTGAATAACCAAAATGGCCGCCGCAGGACCCGGATGTACTCCGCGCATGCTCAGTAAGCCCTGAACTACCAAAATGGCCGCCGCAGTGCCCGGATGTACTCGGCGCATGCGCACTTAATCCCGAACTACCAAAATGGCCGCCGCAGTACCCGGATGTACTCGGCGCATGCGCACTTTGTCCCGAACCTCAAAAATGGCCGCCGCAGTGCCCGGATGTAGTCGGCGCATGAGCAACTTGGTCCCGAACTACCAAAATGGCCGCCGCAGTACCCGGATGTACTCCGCGCATGCGCAATTGGTCCTGAACTACCAAAATGGCCGCCGCAGTGCCCGGATGTACTCGGCGCATGCGCACTTGGTCCCGAACTACCAAAATGGCCGCCGCAGTGCCCGGTTGTACTCGGCGCATGCGCAATTGGTCCCGAACTACGAAAATGGCCCCCGAAGTGCCCGGATGTACTCCGCGCATGCGCACTGGATCCCGAACTACCAAAATGGCCGCCGCAGTGCCCGGATGTACTCTGCGCATGCTCAGTAGGCCCTGAATTACCAAAATGGCCGCCGCAGAACCCGGATGTGCTCCGCGAATTCTCAGTAAGCCATGAACTACCAAGATGGCCGCCGCAGTGCCCTGATGTACTCGGCGCATGGGCACTTGGTCCCGAATAGCCAAAATGGCCGCCGCAGTACCCGGACGTACTCGGCGCATGCGCAATTGGTCTTGAAATACCAAAAAGGCCGCCGCAGTGCCCGGATGTACTCGGCGCATGCGCACTTGGTACAGAACTACCAAAATGGCCGCCGCAGTGCCCGGATGTACTCGGCGCATTCGCAATTGGTCCCGAACTACCAAAACAGTTGCCGCAGTACCCGGATGTACTCGGCGCATGCGCACTGGGTCCCGAACTACCAAGATTGCCGCCGCAGTGCCCGGGATTACTCGGCGCATGCGCACTGCTCCCGAACTACCAAGAGGGCCGCCCAGGCCCGGATGTACTCGACGCATGCGCGAATTATCCGGATGCCAAAATGGCCGACCGCAGTGCCCGATTACTCGGCGCATGCGCACTTGGTTTCCCACTACCAAAAAGGCCGCCGCAGGACCCGGAGTACTACCGCGCATGCCTCAGTAGGCCCTAGTTACCAAATACCGCCGCAGTGCCCGATGTACTCCGCACATGCGTACTACGCCTCTGACCATATGCTGCTGCACCCCGATTTACTCGGCGCACGCAATTGGTCTGAAGTACGAAAATGTCCGCCGCAGTGCCCGATGTACTCCCGCATGCGCACTGGATCCCGAACTAACCAAAATGGCTGCCGCAGGACCCGAGTACCGGCGCTGCTCAGTAGGCCCTGAAGTTACCAAATGCCGCCGCAGTACCCGGATGTACTCGGCGCATGAGCAGTTGGTCCCGAACTACCAAAATGGCCGCCGCAGTGCCCGGATGTACTCGGCGCATGCGACATTGGTCCCGAACTACCAAAATGGCCGCCGCAGTGCCCGGATGTACTCGGCGCATGCGCACTTGGTCCCGAACTACCAAAATGGCCGCCGCGTGCCCGGATGTTCTCCGCACATGCGTACTACGCCTCCGGACTCATATATGGCTGCCGCAGTGCCCGGATGTACTCGGCGCATGCGCACTTGGTCCGGAACTACCAAAATGGCCGCCGAAGTGCCGGGATGTACTCCGCGCATGCGCATTGGGTCCCGAACTACTCAAAAATGGCCGCCGCAGTGCCCGGATGTACTAGGACACAATGTCGCCCAGAATGATTGGAGAAATCTGGCCTCAATGACGGCAAAAAGAGCATAACAGAATGGCCCTAAGATGACTCAAAATAGCCCATAAAAGGCCAAAACGACCAAAAATTACTCAAAAATGCCGCAAGATGACCCAAATGACCCGAAATGACCCAAATAAGCCCCAAAGGCACAAAAATGACCCAAAAATGATAAAAATTCCCGCCGTAATGACCAAAAATGCCCTGAAATGGCCACAAAAATGCCCCGATAGTTTGGCGCAAAAAAAGACCAAGAATAGCCCAAAAATGCCGCAGAAATGACCAAAAATAAGCGCGCAAAATGACTCAAAAATGAATAGAAGATTGACGCCAAATATGGGCCCTAAATGGACCCGAAAATGGCCAGAAATGACTCCAAAAATCGACTCCATAAATGGACCCAAAAGTGACCCCAAAAAAGCTTAAAAATTGCCAAAACATGCCCAAAAATTCATCCAAAAACACACCCAAAGATGACCCAAGAATGATCCAAAAATAGCCTAAAAATGACCAAAAATAGCCCCCAAAAAAACCCCAAAAATGGCCCACAAATGATCTAAAAATGATCCAAAACAATGACAGAAAAAAGGCCCAAAAATGGCCCAGAAATGGCCCCAAATGTCTCCAAAAATGGCCTAAAAAATGACCAAAAAATGGACCAAAAAATGACGCAAAAATAACATGAAAATGACTCAAAAATAGCCCAAAAAATAGCCCCTAAAAGGCCCCATGAACGACCAAAAAATGACCAAAAAATCCCTCCATAAATGACCCAAAATGACGTAAAAATTGGACAAAAAATGGCCCAAAAATAGACCCAAAATACCTCCAAAAATAACCTGAAAATGACACAAAAAAGCTTAAAAATAGCCCAAAAATGACCCAGAAATGGCCCAAAAATGACCCAAAAATAGCCCTAAAAATGACCAAAAAACAGCCCAAAAATGACCAAAAAAATATCCAAAAAAGACTCAGAAGGGCCTCATAAATGAACCCAAAAATGGCAAACGATATGCCCCCGAATATGGCCGCCAATATTGGCCACGAAATGGCCCCGAAAATGATCAGAAATGGCCCCGAAAATGACGCAAAAAAAGACCCATAGAATGGCCAAATGGCTCCGAAGGTGGCTCCAAAAATGAACCCCAAAGTGGCCCCAAAATAGTCCAAAATTGACAAAAAAATGGCCCCATAAGTGGTCCAAAAATGACCCAAAAATTGGCCCAAAAGTGACCCAAAAATGGCCGCAAAAATGGCCGCAAAATTGACAAAAAAATGGCCCAAGAAATGGTCCAAAAATAACCAAAAAATTGGCCCAAAAATGACCCCAAAATAGACCTTAACATTTATCCAAAAATGACCCAAAAATGGCCGTAAAATGGTTACAAAACTGGCCATAAAATGACCAAAAATTCACCCCAAAAATGACTCTAAAATGGCCTCAAAATTGACCAAAAATGGCCCAAACAACGACCAAAAATAGCCTCATATATGACCCAAAATGGCCCAAAAATAGCCCCAAAATGGCCTCAAAAATGACCCAAAAATGGCCCCAAATTGACCCAAAACTGGCCCTAAAAATGACCAAAAAATGACTCCAAAGTGGGCCCAAAATGGCTCTGAAAATGGCCCTAAAAATGGCCTTAAAAATGACCCAAAAATAGGCCCAGAATAGCCCCAAAAATGGCTCAAAAATTACCCAAAAATAGCCCTAAAAATCACCCCAAAATGGCCCAAAAATAGTGCCCTAAATGACACAAAAATGGCCCTAAAATTACCCAAAAATGGCTCAAAAATGACGGAAAGATAAACACAAAAATGACCCAAAATGATCCCAAAATAGCACCATAAATGGCCCCAAAAATGGCCCCAAGAATGGCCCTAAAAATGACTCAAAATTGGCCATAAAATGATCTAAAATTTCCCCTATAAATGACCCCAAACAAGGCTCGAAATAGCCCCAAGAAATGACCTAAAAATGACCCAAAATGGCCCAAAAATTGCCCAAAAAATAGACCCTAAAAGGCCCTAAAAATAGCCCCTAAAAGGCCCAAAAAATGGTCCAAAAATAACCCAAAAATTGGCCCAAAATTGACCCAAAAATAGCCCCAAAATGGCCCTAAAAATGGCCTCCAAAATGAGCCAAAATGGGCCGTAAAATAACCCAAAATTCCGCCTATAAATCACTGAAAAATAGGCCCAAAATAGCCCAAAAAATGACCCAAAAATCACCCCAAAATGGCCCATAAATCGCCCAAAAATGACTCAAAAATTGACCCAAATACGGGCCCAAAAGCTCTCCGAAAATCACCCGAAATAGTCCTAAAACTAGACCCAAAAACGGCTCAAAAATGACCCAAAAAAGGCCCTAAAAGGGCCCCAAAAATGGCCCAAAAATGACCCAAAATTGGCTGTAATATGATGCAAAACATCCCCAATAAATGACCCAGAAATTGCACCAAAAATAGCCTTTAAAACAGCCCCAAAAAATGACCCAGAAATGGCTCAAAAATGGCCCCAAAATTGACCTAAAAATGGCCCAAAACAATGATCCAAAAATGGCTCAAAAATGGCTCCAAAATAGCCCCTGAAATTGCCCAAAAAAGACCCAAAAATGACCCAAAATTAAGCCCAAAATAGACTCGAACTACCAAAATGGCCGCCGCAGTACCCGGATGTACTCGGCGCATGCGCACTTGGTCCCGAACTACCAAAATGGCCGCCGCAGTGCCCGGATGTACTCGGCGCATGCGTTACTAAACGGCCTCCGGACTCCAATATGGCTGCCGCAGTGGCCACCGGATGTACTCGGCGCATGCGCACTCTGGTCCGAACTACCAAAATGGCCGCCGCAGTGCCGGATGTGAACTGGGCGCATCAGCGCACTTGGTCCCGAACTATAAAAATGGCCGCCGCAGGACCCGGATGTACTCGGCGCATGCGCACTTGGTCCCGAACTACCAAAATGGCCGCCGCAGTGCCCGGATGTACTCGGCGCATGCGCACTTGGTCCCGAACTACCAAAATGGCCGCCGCAGTACCCGGATGTACTCAGCGCATGCGCAATTGGTCCCAAACCACCAAAATGGCCGCCGCAGTGCCCGGATGTACTCGGCGCATGCGCACTTGGTCCCGAACTACCAAAATGGCCGCGCAGTACCCGGATGTACTCGGCGCATGCGCACTTGGTCCCGAACTACCAAAATGGCCGCCGCAGTGCCCGGATGTACTCGGCGCATGCGCACTTGGTCCCGAACTACAAAAATGGCCGCCGCAGTGCCCGGATGTACTCCACGCATGCGCAATTGGTCCCGAACTACCAAAATGGCCGCCGAAGTGCCCGGATGTACTCCGCGCATGCTCAGTAAGCGCTGAACTACCAAAATTGCCGCTGCAGTACCCGGATGTACTCGGCGCATGCGCAATTCGTCCCAAACCACCAAAATGGCCGCCGCAGTGCCCGGATGTACTCCGCGCATGCGCAATTGGTCCCGAACTTCCAAAATGGCCGCCGCAGTGCCGGATGTAACTGCGGCGCAATGCGCATTGGTCTCGAACTACCAAAATGGCCGCCGCAGTGCCCGGATGTACTCGGCGCATGCGCAATTGGTCCCGAACTACCAAAATGGCCGCCGCAGTGCCCGGATGTACACACAAATGTCCCCAAAAATGATGGAGGAATGGCCCCAAAAATGACCCAAAAAGGCACAGAAATGGCCTAAAGATGACTCAAAAATAGCCCATAAAAGGCCCCAAAAACGACCCAAAAATTACTCAAAAATAGCCCCAAAGATGACCCAAAAATGACCCAGAAATGACCCAAAAAAGCCCCAAAAAGGCCACAAAAATGAGCCAAAAATGACCTCAAAAATTCCCCCGTAAATGACCCAAAAATGGCCCTGAAATGGCCACAAAAATGGCCCCGATAGTGGCGCAAACAGGACGCAAGAAATAGCCCAAAAATGGCCGCAAAATGACCCAAAAAATAAGCCCAAAATAGACTCAAAAAATGAATCAGAAATTGACACCAAATATGGGCCCTAAATGGCCCGAAAATGGCCAGAATGACTCCAAAAATGACTCCATAAATGGACCCAAAAGTGACCCCAAAATAGCTTAAAAATTGCCAAAACATGCCCAAAAATTCATCCAAAAACACACCCAAAGATGACCCAAGAATGATCCAAAAATAGCCTAAAAATGACCAAAAAATAGCCCCCAAAAAAACCCCAAAAATGGCCCACAAATGATCTAAAAATGATCCAAAACAATGACAGAAAAATGGCCCAAAAATGGCCCAGAAATGGCCCCAAATGTCTCCAAAAATGGCCTAAAAAATGACCAAAAAATGGACCAAAAAATGACGCAAAAATAACATGAAAATGACTCAAAAATAGCCCAAAAAATAGCCCCTAAAAGGCCCCATGAACGACCAAAAAATGACCAAAAAATCCCTCCATAAATGACCCAAAAATGACGTAAAAATTGGACAAAAAATGGCCCAAAAATAGACCCAAAATACCTCCAAAAATAACCTGAAAATGACACAAAAAAGCTTAAAAATAGCCCCAAAAATGACCCAGAAATGGCCCAAAAATGACCCAAAAATAGCCCTAAAAATGACCAAAAAACAGCCCAAAAATGACCAAAAAAATATCCCAAAAAAGACTCAAGAAGGGCCCATAAATGACCCAAAAAATGGCAACGATATGCCCCCGAATATGGCCCCAAAATTGGCCAAGAAATGGCCCCGAAAATGAATCAGAAATGGCCCCGAAAATGACCAAAAAAAGACCCAAGAATGGGCCCAAAATGGCTCCGAAGGTGGCCCCAAAAATGAACCCCAAAGTGGCCCCAAAATAGTCCAAAATTGACAAAAAAATGGCCCCATAAGTGGTCCAAAAATGACCCAAAAATTGGCCCAAAAGTGACCCAAAAATGGCCGCAAAAATGGCCGCAAAATTGACAAAAAAATGGCCCCAGAAATGGTCCAAAAATAACCCAAAAATTGGCCCAAAAATGACCCCAAAATAGACCTTAACATTTATCCAAAAATGACCCAAAAATGGCCGTAAAATGGTTACAAAACTGGCCATAAAATGACCAAAAATTCACCCCAAAAATGACTCTAAAATGGCCTCAAAATTGACCAAAAATGGCCCAAAACAACGACCAAAAATAGCCTCATATATGACCCAAAATGGCCCAAAAATAGCCCCAAAATGGCCTCAAAAATGACGCAAAAATGGCCCCAAATTGACCCAAAACTGGCCCTAAAAATGACCAAAAAATGACTCAAAAGTGGGCCCAAAATGGCTCTGAAAATGGCCCTAAAAATGGCCTTAAAAATGACCCAAAAATAGGCCCAGAATAGCCCCAAAAATGGCTCAAAAATTACCCAAAAATAGCCCTAAAAATCACCCCAAAATGGCCCAAAAATAGTGCCCTAAATGACACAAAAATGGCCCTAAAATTACCCAAAAATGGCTCAAAAATGACGGAAAGATAAACACAAAAATGACCCAAAATGATCCCAAAATAGCACCATAAATGGCCCCAAAAATGGCCCCAAGAATGGCCCTAAAAATGACTCAAAATTGGCCATAAAATGATCTAAAATTTCCCCTATAAATGACCCCAAACAAGGCTCGAAATAGCCCCAAGAAATGACCTAAAAATGACCCAAAATGGCCCAAAAATTGCCCAAAAAATAGACCCTAAAAGGCCCTAAAAATAGCCCCTAAAAGGCCCCCAAAATGGTCCAAAAATAACCCAAAAATTGGCCCAAAATTGACCCAAAAATAGCCCCAAAATGGCCCTAAAAATGGCCTCCAAAATGAGCCAAAATGGGCCGTAAAATAACCCAAAATTCCGCCTATAAATCACTGAAAAATAGGCCCAAAATAGCCCAAAAAATGACCCAAAAATCACCCCAAAATGGCCCATAAATCGCCCAAAAATGACTCAAAAATTGACCCAAATACGGGCCCAAAAGCTCTCCGAAAATCACCCAGAAATAGTCCTAAAACTAGACCCAAAAACGGCTCAAAAATGACCCAAAAAAGGCCCTAAAAGGGCCCCAAAAATGGCCCAAAAATGACCCAAAATTGGCTGTAAAATGATGCAAAACATCCCCAATAAATGACCCAGAAATTGCACCAAAAATAGCCTTTAAAACAGCCCCAAAAAATGACCCAGAAATGGCTCAAAAATGGCCCCAAAATTGACCTAAAAATGGCCCAAAACAATGATCCAAAAATGGCTCAAAAATGGCTCCAAAATAGCCCCTGAAATTGCCCAAAAAAGACCCAAAAATGACCCAAAATTAAGCCCAAAATAGACTCGAACTACCAAAATGGCCGCCGCAGTACCCGGATGTACTCGGCGCATGCGCACTTGGTCCCGAACTACCAAAATGGCCGCCGCAGTGCCCGGATGTACTCGCGCATGCGCAGAACTACCAAAATGGCCGCCGCAGTACCCGGATGTACTCGGCGCATGCGCGATTGGTCCCGAACTACCAAAATGGCCGCCGCAGTGCCCGGATGTCCGGCGCATGCGCACTTGGTCCCGAACTAGCCAAAATGGCCGGCAGTGCCGTTCGGATGTAACTCGGCGCTGCCAATTTGGTCCCGAACCTACCAATGGGCCGCAGTGCCCGGATGTACTCGGCGCATGCGCACTTGGTCCCGAACTACTAAGATTGCCGCCGCAGTACCCGGATGTATCCGCGCATGCGCAGTTGGTCCCGAACTACCAAAATGGCCGCCGCAGTGACCGGATGTACTCGGCGCATGCGCACTTGGTCCCGAACTACCAAAATGGCCGCCGAAGTGCCCGGATGTACTACGCGCATGCGCACTTGGTCCCGAACTACCAAAATGGCCGCCGCAGTACCCGGATGTACTCGGCGCATGCGCACTTGGTCCCGAACTACCAAAATGGCGCCGAAGTGCCCGGATGTACTCCGCACATGCGTACTACGTTTCAGGACTCCAATATGGCTGCCGCAGTGACCGGATTTACTCGGCGCATGCGCGGCACATTTCTACACACCAAAATGGCTGCCGCAGTGCCTGGATGTACTCAGCGCATGCGCACTTGGTCCCGAACTACCAAAATGGCCGCCGCAGTGCCCGGATGTACTCGGCGCATGCGCAATTGGTCCCGAACTACCAAAATGGCTGCCGCAGAGCCCGGATGTACTCGGCGCATGCGCACTTGGTCCCGAACTACCAAAATGGCCGCCGAAGTGCCCGGATGTACTCGGCGCATGCGCACTTGGTCCCGAACTACAAAAATGGCCACCGCAGGACCCGGATGTACTCGGCGCTGCGCACTTGGTCCCGAATTACCAAGATGGCCGCCGCAGTGCCTGGATGTCTGGCGCATGCGCACTTGGGTCCCGAACTACCAAAATGGCCGCCGAACTGCCCGGATGTACTCCGCGCATGCGCACTGGATCCCGGACTACCAAAATGGCCGCCGCAGGACCTGGATGTACTTAGCGCGTTCTCAGAAAGCCCTGAACTACCAAAATGGCCGCCGCAGTACCCGGATGTACTTTGCGCATGCTCAGTAAGCCCTGAACTAACAAAATTGGCCGCTGCAGTGCCCGGATGTACTCGGCGCATGCGCACTTGGTCCCGAACTACCAAAATGGCCGCCGCAGTACCCGGATGTACTCGGCGCATGCGCACTTGGTCCCTAACTACCAAAATAACCGCCGCAGTGCCCGGATGTACTCGGCGCATTCGCACTTGGTCCCGAACAACCTAAATGGCCGCCGTAGGACCTGGATGTACTCCGTGCATGCTCAGTAGGCCCTGAGTTACCAAAATGGCCGCCGCAGGGCCCGGATGTACTCGGCACATGCGTACTACGCCTCCGGACTCCAATATGGCTGCCGCAGTGCCCGGATTTACTCGACGCATGCTCAGCACATTTCTAGACGCCAAAATGGCCGCCGCAGTGCCCGGATGTACTCGGCGCATGCGCACTTGGTCCCGAACTACCAAAATGGCCACGGCAGTGCCAGGATGTACTCCGCGCATGAGCACTTGGTCCCGAACTACCAAAATGGCCGACGCAGTGCCCGGATGTACTCCGCACATGCGTACTACGCCTCCGGACTCCAATATGGCTGCCGCAGTGCCCGGATTTACTCGGCGCATGCGCAGCACATTTCTAGACGCCAAAATGGCCGCCACAGTGCCCGCATGTACTCGGCGCATGCGCACTTGGTCCCGAACTACCAAAATGGCCGCCGAAGTGCCAGGATGTACTCCGCGCATGCGCACTGGGTCCCGAACTACCAAAATGGCCGCCGCAGGAACCGGATGCACTCCGTGCATGCTCAGTAGGCCCTGAATTACCAAAATGGCCGCCGCAGTACCCGGATGTACTCCGCGCATGCTCAGTAAGCCCTGCACTACTAAAATGGCCGCCGCAGTACCCGGATTTAGTCAGCGCATGCGCAACTGGTCCCGAACTACCGAAATGGCCGCCGCAGTGCCCGGATGTACTCGGCGCATGCGCACTACGTCCGAACTACCAAAATGGCCGCCGCAGTGCCCGGATGTACTCGGCGCATGCGCACTAGGTACAGAACTATCAAAATGGCTGGCGCAGGACCCGGATGTACTCGGCGCATGCGCACTTGGTCCCGAACTACCAAAATGCATGCCGCAGTGCCCGGATGTACTCGGCGCATGGGCACTTGGTCCCGAACTACCAAAATGGCCGCCGCAGTGCCCTGATATACTCCGCGCATGCGCACTTGGTCCCTAACTACCAAAATGGCCGCCGCAGTTCCAGGATGTACTCGACGCATGCACACTTGGTCCTGAACTACCAAAATGGCCGCCGCAGGACCCAGATGTACTCCGCGCATGCTCAGTAGGCCCTGAGTTTCCAAAATGGCCGTCGCAGTGCCCGGATGTACACCGCACATGCGTACTACGCCTCCGGTCTCCAATATGGCTGACGCAGTGCCTGGATTTACTCGGCGCATGCGCACTGGGTCCCGTACTACCAAAATGGCCGCCGCAGTACCCGGATGTACTCTGCGCATGCGCAATGAATCCCGAAACACCAAAATGGCCGCCGCAGTACCCGGATGTACTCGGCGCATGCTCAGTAGGCCCTGAATTACCAAAATGGCCGCCGCAGTACCCGGATGTACTCGGCGCATGCTCAGTAAGCCCTGAACTACCAAAATGGCCGCCGCAGTACCCGGATGTACTCGGCTGATGCGCAATTGGTCCCGAACCACCAAAATGCCCGCCGCAGTGCCCGGATGTACTCGGCGCATGCGCACTTTGTCCCGAACTACCAAAATGGCCGCTGCAGTACCCGGATGTACTCCGCGCATGCTCAGTAAGCCCTGAACTACCGAAATAGCCGCCGCAGTGCACGGATGTACTCGGCGCATGCGCATTTTGTCCCGAACTACCAAAATGGCCGCCGCAGTGCCCGGATGTACTCGGCGCATGCACACTTGGTCCCGAGCTACCAAAATGGCCGCCGCAGTACCCGGATGTACTCGGCGCATGCGCACTTGGTCCCGAACTACAAAAATGGCCGCCGCAGTACCCGGATATAGTCGGCGCATGCGCACTTGGTCCCGAACTACCAAAATGGCCGCCGCAGTACCCGGATGTACTCGGCGCATGCTCAGTAAGCCCTGAATTACCAGAATGGCCGCCGCAGTGCCCGGATGTACTCGGCGCATGCGCACTTGGTCCCGAACTACCAAAATGGCCGCCGCAGTGCCGGATGTACTCGGCGCATGCGCACTTGGTCCC
>JAVTVJ010005430.1:0-31459 GCA_034509425.1 Eopsaltria australis | reverse complement strand
GGGATTTCGGGGAAGAGCGGGGGGGATTTGTGAGGGAAAAGCGGGATTTTTTTAGGGGAAAAGTGGGATTTGTGAGGGGGGGAAAAGTGGGATTTTGGGGACAAAAAAAAAGTGGAATTTTGTGAGAGAAAGCAGGATTTGTGAGGGGGGAAAAAAGCGGGATTTGTGAGGGGGGAAAAAAGCGGGATTTGTGAGGGGAGAAGTGGGATTTTGTGAGGGGAAAAGTAGAATTTTTTGGGGAAAAAATGGGATTTGTGAGGGGAAAAAATGGGATTTGGTGGGGGAAAGGTGGAATTTTGAGGATAAAAAAGTGGATTTCTGGGAGAGAAAGCGGGATTTGTGAGGGGAAAAAATTGGATTGTGGAGAAAAAGCGGGATTTATGAGGGGGAAAAGTGGGATTTTGGAGGACAGGGTTCTAAAAACCCTCTGGAATTTCGGTGGGGGTTGTCCATGGAAAAGCGGGAGTGCGGGGAAGGAGCGGGATCGGGACGGGGAGGGGACAAGGGAGGGGACAGGCGACAGCTTTTGGCGGGAAACGGGAAAGGCGGGATCCGGGATCTGGGGAATTTCGGGAATTTGGGGAATTTGGGGAGGAGCTGGGAAGGGGAGAGGAGATGGAGCAGGAGCTGTTTGGGGGGATTTGGCTGGGATGTTTAAGGAATTTTTATGGAATTTTAAGGGGATTTTTATGGGATTTTAATGGAATTTTTATGGGATTTTTATGGAATTTTTAAGGGATTTTTATGGAATTTTCAAGGGATTTTTAAGGGATTTAAATGGAATTTTTATGGGATTTTTATGGAACTTCTATGGGATTTTAATGGATATTTATGACATTTTAATGGAATATTTATGGAATTTTTATGGAATTTTGGGAGCTGGGGGAGCCAGAACTCTGGGAATGAGGGCTGGAAAACTTTAGGGAATCCCAGCAGGATTGGTGTGTCCGGAGAAGGATTTGGGAAAGTTTTATCCCAGGAAAAAGCGGATTTGGAGCTGGGAATGGCTCGGGGTTATCCCGGGAGTTTTGGGTGGAAAACCCCTGGAATGTGGTTTGGAATTAGCTCAGTGTGTGCTCCTATAAAACTGAGGGATCTGAGGGTAAAAATCGGGAATTTTGGCGGGATAATTCCAGGTTTTGCTGGGAAGGAGGCTGGGAATGTGGGAAAAATAGGGATAAATCCCAAAATTCCTCTGGAAAGGGAAGGTGTTAGGATCCTGGAATCCAGGGAATTAATTGGGGCTGCTCCAGCTCCAGGGAAATTCCCAAAAAACCTGGGAATGGGCGTGGAATTTGGCCTGTTCGTCACTCGGGAATGCCTGGTGGGAATCTGGGGGAAATGGACCCAAAAATGAACCCAAAAAAGCCCCAAAATGAACTCAAAACAGACCCAAAAATGCCCCAAAATGGACCCAAAATGAACCCAAAAAGCCCCAACTGAAAAATGGACCCAAAAATGCCTCAAAAAGCCCCAAAATGGACTCAAAACTGCCTCAAAGCAGTCCCAAAAATGGACCCAAAAAAGCCCCAAAATGAACCTAAAAATGCCCCATAAATGAACCCAAAAATGGACCCAAAAATGGACCCCAAAAAGCCCCAAAATGGACCCAAAATGAACCTAAAAAGGACCCAAAAATGGACCCAAAATGGACCTAAAAAGGACCCAAAATGTACCCAAAAATGGACCCAAAAATGGACCCCAAAAAGCCCCAAAATGGACCCAAAAATGAATCTAAAAATGGACCCAAAAATGGACCCCAAAATGGGCCCAAAAATGCCCCAAAATGAACCCAAAAATGGACCCAAAATGGATCCAAAAAAAGCCCCAAAATGGACCCAAAAATGGACCCAAAAAAGCCCCAAAATGGACCCAAAAATGAACCCAAAAATGGACCCAGAATGGACCCAAAAATGAACCCAAAAAAGCCCAAAAATAAACCCAAAATGGACCCAAAAAAGCCCCAAAATGAACCCCAAAATGGACCCAAAAAAACCCCAAAATGGACCCAAAAATGAACCCAAAAATGGACCCAAAATGGACCCAAAAAAGCCCCAAAATGGACCCAAAATAAATCTAAAATGGACCCAAAAATGAACCCAAAATGGACCCAAAAAGGACCCAAAAAAGCCCCAAAAATGAATGCAAAAATGGACCCAAAAAAGGCTCAAAAATGGACCCAAAAAAGCCCCAAAATGGACCCAAAAATGGAGCCAAATGGACCCCAAAATGAGCCTAAAGAGGACCCAAAAATGGACCCAATAAAGCCCCAAAATGGACCCAAAATGAACCTAAAAATGGACCCAAAAATGAACCCAAAAATGGCCCAAAATGAACCCAAAAATGGCCCCAAAAATGGCCCAAAATGAACCCAAAAATGGATCAAAAAAGCCCCAAAATGAACCCAAAAATGCCCCAAAATGGACTCAAAAATGAACACAAAAATGAACCCAAAAAAGCCCAAAAATGGACCCAAAAAGCCCCATAAATGGACCCAAAAAAAGCCCCAAAATGAACCCAAAAATGGCCCCAAAAATGAACCCAAAAAAGCCCAAAAATGGACCCAAAAAAAGCCCCAAAATGGACCCAAAAATGGACCCAAAATGAACCCAAAAAAGCCCAAAATGGACCCAAAATGAACCTAAAAATGGACCCAAAAGGAACCCAAAAATGCCCAAAATGAACCCAAAAATGAACCCAAAATGAACCCAAAAATGAACCCAAAATGGACCCAAAAATGGACCCAAAAATGGACCCAAAAATGCCCCATAAATGGACCCAAAAATGGACCCAAAAATGGACCCCAGAAAGCCCCAAAATGGACCCAAAAATGAACCTAAAAAAGCCCCAAAAATGGACCCAATAAAGCCCCAAAATGGACCCAAAAATGGACCCAAAATGAACCTAAAAATGGACCCAAAATGGACCCCAAAATGAACCCAGAAAGGACCTAAAATGGACCGAAAAACGGACCCAAAATGAAGCCAAAAAAGCCCAAAAATGGACCCAAAAAGCCCCATAAATGGACCCAAAAAAGCCCCAAAATGAACCCAAAAATGGACCCAAAAATGGACCCAAAAATGGACCCAAAAAGCCCCATAAATGGACCCAAAAAAAGCCCCAAAATGAACCCAAAAATGGCCCCAAAAATGAACCCAAAAAAAAAGCCCAAAAATGGACCCAAAAAAGCCCCAAATGGACAAAAATGGACCCAAAAATGAACCCAAAAAAGCCAAAATGGACCCAAATGATACCTAAAAATGGACCCAAAAGAACCCAAAAATGCCCAAAATGACCCAAAAAGAACCCAAAATGAACCAAAAAATGAACCCAAAAATGGACCCCAAAAAAAGGACCAAAAATGGACCAAAAATGCCCCCATCAAATGGACCCAAAAATGGACCAAAAATGGACCCCAGAAAGCCCCAAAATGGACCCAAAAATGAACCTAAAAAAGCCCCAAAAATGGACCCAATAAAGCCCCAAAATGGACCCAAAAATGGACCCAAAATGAACCTAAAAATGGACCCAAAATGGACCCCAAAATGAACCCAGAAAGGACCTAAAATGGACCGAAAAACGGACCCAAAATGAAGCCAAAAAAGCCCAAAAATGGACCCAAAAAGCCCCATAAATGGACCCAAAAAAGCCCCAAAATGAACCCAAAAATGGACCCAAAAATGGACCCAAAAATGGCCCAAAATGAACACAAAAATGGACCAAAAAAAGCCCCAAAATGAACCTAAAAATGCCCCAAAATGGACTCAAAAATGAACACAAAAATGAACCCAAAAAAGCCCATAAATGGACCCAAAAAGCCCCATAAATGGACCCAAAAAAAGCCCCAAAATGAACCCAAAAATGGCCCCAAAAATGAACCCAAAAAAGCCCAAAATGGACCCAAAATGAACCTAAAAATGGACCCAAAAATGGACCCAAAAGGAACCCAAAAATGCCCCAAAATGAACCCAAAATGGACCCAAAATGAACCCAAAAATGGACCCAAAAATGGCCCAGAATGGACCCAAAAATGGACCCAGAATGGACCCAAAAATGGACCCAAAATGAACCCAAAAATGGACCCAAAATGGACCCAAAAATGCCCTAAAATAGACCCAGAAATGGACCCCAAAAAGTCCCAAAATGAACCCAAAAATGGACCAAAAAAGCCCCAAAAACTGACCCAGAAATGGACCCAAAAATGGACCCAAAATGGACTCAAAATGAACCCAAAAATGGACCCAAAATGAACCTAAAAAGGACCCAAAAATGGACCCAAAATGAACCCAGAAAGGACCTAAAATGGACCGAAAAACGGACCCAAAATGAACCCAAAAAAGCCCAAAAATGGACCCAAAAAGCCCCATAAATGGACCCAAAAAAGCCCCAAAATGAACCTAAAAATGGACCCAAAATGGACCCAAAAATTGACCCAAAAATGCCCCAAAATGGACCCAAAAGGAACCCAAAAATGCCCCAAAATGAACCCAAAATGGACCCAAAAATGGTTTTCCCAGCTCTGAATGCAGGGATTTCGCAGCTCTGGATCCAGGGATCGGGGAATTTGACCTGGATTCAACTGGGATTAGGAATTAATGGAATCTTAGTTCCTAGAAACCCCCGGATTGGGCTGAAGGGCGGCTCAGGAACGGGCTGGAAAAATTTGGGAAAAGCTGGAAAAACCCTGACCAGCACCAGGAAAAAAACTCAGCTGAAATTCCCAAAATTGAAGAGCTGGGGAAGCCAAAAACCCAAACTTTTATCCCAAAAACCCAAACTTTTATCCCAAAAACCCAAACTTTTATCCCAAAAACCCAAACTTTTATCCCAAAAACCCAAACTTTTATCCCAAAAATCCAAACTTTTATCCCAAAAATCCAAACTTTTATCCCAAAAATCCAAACTTTTATCCCAAAAATCCAAACTTTTATCCCAAAAATCCAAATTTTTATCCCAAAAATCCAAATTTTTGTGTCAGAAATCCAAATTTTTATGGTAAAAGTCCAAATTTTTATCTCAAAACCCCAAATTTTAACACCAAACCCCCAGATTTTCACCTCAAACCCAGCCGCAAACCCACGGGGCTCGCTCCGGGCATTCCCAGGCCATTCCCGTGGATTCCCCATGGATTCCCCAGCCATTCCCATGGATTCTCAGCCCATTCCCATGGATTCTCAGCCCATTCCCATGGATTCTCGGCCCACTCCTGTGGATTCCCATGGATTCCCAACCCATTCCCATGGATTCCCAGCCCATTCCCAGCCCATTCCCATGGATTCCCAGCCCATCCCCGTGGATTCCCAGCCCATCCCCATGGATTCCCATGGATTCCCATGCCATTCCCAGCCCATTCCCATGGATTCCCAGCCCATTCCCATGGATCCCCATGGATTCCCAGCCCATCCCCATGGATTCCCAGCCCATCCCCGTGGATTCCCAGCCCATCCCCGTGGATTCCCATGGATCCCCATGGATTCCCATGCCATCCCCACGGATTCCCATGGATTCCCGTGCCATTCCCAGCCCATCCCCGTGGATTCCCGCGGATTCCCAGCCCATTCCCATGGATCCCCATGGATTCCCAGCCCATCCCCGCGGATTCCCAGCCCATTCCCATGGATCCCCATGGATTCCAGCCCATCCCCATGGATTCCCATGCCATTCCCAGCCCATTCCCATGGATTCCCGTGCCATTCCCAGCCCATCCCCTTGGATTCCCATGGATTCCCAGCCCATTCCCATGGATTCCCATGGATTCCCAGCCCATTCCCAGTGGATTCCCAGCCCATTTCCCATGGTCCCCATGGATCCCAAGCCCTTCCCAGGAATATCCCATGGATTCCCATGGATTCCCACCCATCCCCGTGGATCCCATGCCATTCCAAGGCCCATCCCCGCGGCATTTCCCAGGCCCATTCCCATGGCTAATCCCCATGGATTCCCAGCCCATTCCCATGGATTCCCAGCCCATTCCCATGGATCCCCATGGATTCCCAGCCCTTCCCCATGGATTCCCATGGATTCCCATGCCATTCCCAGCCCATCCCCATGGATTCCCGTGCCATTCCCAGCCCATCCCCGCGGATTCCCGCGGATTCCCAGCCCATTCCCATGGATCCCCATGGATTCCCGCGGGTTCCCGCGGATTCCCGGCCCATTCCCATGGATCCCCGCGGATTCCCGGCCCATTCCCGCGGATTCCCGGCCCATTCCCGGTGTTCCCCGCAGCAGCCCGGGAGAGCGGAGAAGCTGGCCGGCGCCATGGGCAAGAAGCAGAACAAGAAGAAGGTGGAGGAGGTGCTGGAGGAGGAGGAGGAGGAGTACGTGGTGGAGAAGGTTCTGGATCGGCGCGTGGTCAAGGGAAAGGTGGAATACCTGCTCAAGTGGAAGGGATTCTCCGAGTGAGTCATTCCAGAGGGATCCCGGGGGCTGGGAATGGCCCGGGAAAGGGGGGGATGGGATGGGGATGGGGGGGAGTCATGGGGGGACTGAGGGGAATCCCTGGGTTCCCGAGGGAAATCCCGGTGTTCCTGAGGGAAATCCCGGTGTTCCTGAGGGAAATCGTGGTGTTTCCAAGGGAAATCCTGGTGTTTCCGAGGGAAATCCCGGTGTTTCCAAGGGAAATCCTGGTGTTCCTGAGGGAAATCCCGGTGTTTCCAAGGGAAATCCTGGTGTTCCCAAGGATTTCACATCCCAAGGAAAAATCCCAGTGTTCCCAAGGATTTCACATCCCAGGGAAAATCGCGGTGTTCCCAAGGGAAATCGCAGTGTTCCCAAGGGAAATCCCTGGTGTTCCCAAGGGAAATCCTGGTGTTTCCGAGGATTTCACATCCCAGGGAAAATCCTGGTGTTCTCAAGGAAAATCCCAGTGTTCCCAAGGAAAATCCCAGTGTTCCCTAGGGAAATCCTGGTGTTCCTGAGGGAAATCCCGGTGTTTCTGAGGATTTCATGTCCCAGGGAAAATCCCAGTGCTCCTGGGGGAAATCCCAGTTTTCCCGAGGGAAATCCCAGTGTTCCTGAGGAGTTCCCATCCCAGGGAAAATCCCGGTGTTCCCAAGGGAAATCCTGGTCTTTCCAAGGATTTCACATCCCAAGGAAAAATCCCAGTGTTCCCAAGAATTTCATATCCCAGGGAAAATCCCGGTGTTCCCGAGGGAAGTCCCAGTGTTCCTGAGGAGCTGCAGGCAGAGAAAATCCTGGAAAATCCCAGTGTTTCCAAGGAAAATCCCAGTATTCCCAAGGATTTCCCATCCCAAGGAAAACCCCAGTGTGCCAGGGTGGGAAAATCCCATTCCAACCTGGAAACAAATCCTGGAGGGATTCTCCCTCCTCAAATCCAGAGTGGGATCCAAGGAATTCTCTCCAGAGGAGGAACTCAGTGCCTTTCCCACCTGGATCAGGGACACCATCCCAACATTCCCGACACCATTCCCCGAATCCGGGATTGGGAAAAACCCAGGAATTCCGTGTTTTCCTGCAGCGAGGACAACACCTGGGAGCCCGAGGAGAACCTGGACTGCCCGGACCTGATCGCGGAATTCCTGCAATCCCAAAAAACCGCGCACGAGAGCGAGAAATCCGAGGGCAGCAAGCGCAAGGCGGAGTCGGACACGGAGGACAAGGGGGAGGAGAGCAAACCAAAGAAAAAGAAGGAAGAGGTGAGGCGGGAATGGCAGCCAAATCCATGGAAAAGCCATTCCTTGCCTCTGGAGTTTGGGTGATCCCGGGAAAAGGCATTCCCGGCCTTCCAGGGTGGGTTTTTTTTTTAAGGAATGGGGAGGAGGTTGGAGGTGCTGGCGGAGCGTGGCTTGCCAGGGTAGGGAGGGAAAAATGGGAAAATCCCGGTGTTCCCAAGGATTTCTTATCCTAGGGAAAATCTCGGTGTTCCCAAGGAAGTTCAGGAGGGCAGGGGAGGAAAATCCCGGTGTTCCCGAGGAAAATCCCGGTGTTCCCGAGGAAAATCCCGGTGTTCCCGAGGAAAATCCCACTGTTCCCGAGGAATTCCAGCAGGGCAGGGGGAGAAAATCCTGGGTGGGAAAATCCCAGTGTTCCCAGGGAACTCCAGCAGGGCAAGTAGAGAAAAATGGGAAAATCCCAGTGTTCCCAAGGAAAATCCCACTGTTCCCAAGGGCTCCTCCAGCTGAACATTCCCAGCTTTTCCAAAGCCCCTGGAGCATTCCCACATCCCTGGAATTCCAGCCGAGCTTTCCCTTCTCCAGCTGAACATTCCCAGCTTTTCCAGAACCCCTGGAGCATCCCCACACCCCTGGAATTCCAGCTGAGCTTTTCCAGAGCTCCTGGAGCATCCACACACCCCTGGAATTCCAGCTGAGCTTTCCCTGGATCCTTCCCTTCTCCAGCTGAACATTCCCAGCTTTCCCAGAACCCCTGGAGCATTCCCACACCCCTGGAATCCCATCCCATCCCATCCCATCCCATCCCATCCCATCCCATCCCATCCCATCCCATCCCATCCCATCCCATCCCATCCCATCCCAGAATCCCACACCCCTGGAATTCCATGCCCGTTCCAAGAGCCTGGGAATTCACCTCTGGAATTTCCTCTCCCGTTTTTTTCCCCCCTTTCCCAGTCGGAGAAACCGCGCGGCTTCGCCCGGGGCTTCGAGCCCGAGCGGATCATCGGAGCCACGGATTCCAGCGGGGAGCTCATGTTCCTCATGAAGTGGTGAGGGCTCCTCCCGATCCCAGGGAACGGGGATTGTCCCGTGGGATCCGCGGGATCGGGAATGCCGAGGGATCGGGGGCTGCTCCTCTCTGCTGGGTCTGGTTTGGGGGGGGGAAAAGTGGGATTGGAGAGGGGGAAAAGTGGGATTGGAGAGGGGGAAAAGTGGGATTGGAGAGGGGGGAAATTGGGATTTGAGAGGGGGAAAAGTGGGATTTGAGAGGGGGGAAATTGGGATTTTGGAGGGGGGAAAAAGTGGGATTGGAGAGGGACAAAAAGGGGAATTTTATGGGAGAGAAAGTGAAATTTGTGAGGGGAAAAGTGGGATTTTGAGGGAGGAAAGTGGGATTTGTGAGGGAGAAAAAGCAGGATTTTTGAGGGAAAAAGTGGGATTTTGTAAGGGAAAAAAGGGGAAAAGCCCAAGGAGGAGCTGGAGCGTGGCCGGGGAAGGGTTTGGAGCTCCAGGAGTGGCTGAGGGAGTGGGAATGTTGATCCTGGAGAAAAGTGGGATCAGGAGGGACCTTCTGGATCCTCCACGAGGGCCAGGGAAGGGTTTGGAGCACCGGGAGCTGGGAATGTTGATCCTGGATGGGGAACTGAGCAGCTCAGGGATTCCATTTGGGTCAGGATCAGGATCAGGGTTAGGGCCAGGCTTTAGGATCACCATTAGGGTCAGGGTTGGGATCAGGGTTTAGGTTTAGGCTCAGGGTTAGGATCAAGGCTCCCCTGACTCCTTTTCCCTGACTCCGACGAGGCCGACCTGGTGCCCACCAAGGGTCAGGCTCAGGCTCAGGATTTAGGATTGGAGTCAGGGGTTAGGGTCAGGATTAGGGTTAGGAGTCAGGATCAGGATTTAGGGTTAGAGTCAGGGTTAGGATCAGGATTTAGGGTTAGGGTCAGGATCAGGGTTTAGGGGTCAGGATCAGGGTTTAGGGGTCAGGGTCAGGGTTAGGATCAGGTTAGGATCAGGGTTTAGAGTCGGGGGTCAGGTTCAGGGTTAGGATCAGGGTTTAGGCTCAGGGCTTAGGCTCAGACTCAGGACTCCCCTGACTCCCTCCTCTCCCCTACAGGAAGAACTCGGACGAGGCCGACCTGGTGCCCGCCAAGGGTCAGGGTCAGGGTTTAGAGTCACCATTAGGCTCAGGGTTTAGAGTTTAGGCTCAGGGTTTAGGCTCAGGCTCAGGCCTCCCCTGACTCCCTCCTCTCCCCCACAGGAAGAACTCGGACGAGGCCGACCTGGTGCCCGCCAAGGAGGCCAACATCAAGTGCCCGCAGGTGGTGATCTCGTTCTACGAGGAGCGGTTGACGTGGCACTCGTACCCCTCCGAGGACGATGACAAGAAGGAGGACAAGAACTAAACCCGGCCTAGCTCCGGGCTGCCCGCGGGGGCTCCGCTTTTGGGGAAAATCATCCGGACTTTAGTGGGGTGTGAGCGGAGGAGAGGGGTCTGGGGGTGCCCTCGGAAGAGCCCCCCCCAGCCCGGTGTCCGTGCCCTGCAGCCGCTCCCTGCCAGATTCCAGAATCCCATGGAATTCCAGATTCCATCGGAGAGAGGGGAGGGGGGGGGGGTGGGGAGGGAGAATCGAGGGGATACGGAAAGTTTGGGATCGGGGGCGGCGGGGAGGGGATTTTGGGGTGGGGAGGGCTCTGGGAGCGATGGCAAAGCCCCTTCCATGAAGGACTGGCCGGGACGGCCGGGCTGGGGATTGGGATTGGGAACGGGATTGGGATTGGGAATGGGATTGGGAATGCAGGGGGATCCTGCTTCCCCCCCAGAGCCCAGCCCAGCAGCCCCATCCCAATGGTGTTAACTCCGCGTTTTTAAGGCGTAGCGTGTCTTTAGCTCTTTCTGATTTTCATTTTTTTTTAACTTTTTCCTTTTTATTTCCACTTTTTTTTTTTTCCTCTTTTTGTTTTATCCTTTTCTTTTCTTTTTTTCTTTTTTTTGCTCTTTCCTGGTGTTTTCCTTCGGGAAGGGAGGGAGGGAATTTTGGGGGGAATTTGATCTCTTTTAATCAAGGAGGGAAGCGAGGTCTGGCGCTGACATTCCCAGATCCTTTCCAGATATTTTTTTTTTGGGGGGTGTTTTTTTAACAAAAAACCCGAATTTGGTTGGTTTTTTTTTCTTAAAAAAAAAACCTGAATTCAACGAAGAAATTCCAAAATGGATCAAAACTGAAAATTAAGGGAGAAAAGGGAGAAGATCCCAGGATTGCTGCCAGAAGTGGGGACAGAGACACTGAAACCGTGACACGTCCGAAACCTTCGGAGCTGATCCTTGAGCGATTTTTAGGGGGAATTTTTTGGAGGGAATTTTTTTTTGGGGGGGGAAAAGGGGATTTTTGGGGGTGGGAGGGGATGAAAAGGGGAGGGGGGGAGGGAGACTTTGTGCAAATGCAGCTTTGTGATGATTCTTCTGTATGTTCCTGCAGCAGAACTGCCACTCCCGACACGTGCATTGTAAGGGGGGGGAGGCTGGATTTTAACCCTTTTAACGCCTTTTTAACCCATTTTTTTGTTCCGTTCTAAGGTGCTATTTCTCCAAATTAGGGGAGGGACGGGGGGGAAAAAAATCAAAAAAATCAAAAAATCAAAAAATCAAAAAAATCAAAAAAATCGAAAAGAAAAAAATTCCTGAATTTCTGACCACTCCTTCCTTTTCCCCCCACCCTGGATTTTCCTGCCCAGCCGGCGGGGAGGGAACGGGGGAGCGAAAGGAACCAAGAGCAGCACAAGGAAAAAAAAAAACAAAAAAAACCCAATCAATCCCAATTTCTCCCCAAAACGAGGCCGGGAGGAGCTTGCCCGGATCCTGGGGAGGGTTTTCCTCTTGGTTTTTGGAATCAGAATCATTTCTGCAGATGCTGAACTGTTCCAGTGACTCCGGGGGTGGGGATCTCGCCGTGCGTTGTACAAACCTTTTTTATGAGCATGTCTTGGAGTTCCTGTGCTTTCAAAAATCCGTGTGCAAATGTAAAAGTTCGTGTTTGGATTTTAACTTCATCCTGAGCTCTGTCCAGTTTTTATTTCGGATTTTTTTTTTTTGTTGTTTCGTTTCGATGAATATTTTTGTTTTTTTTTTTTGGTCTCAATAAAATTTTAGATTTATAATCCTGATTTTTTTATTTTTTTATTATTTTTTATGATTTAATTTTTAATCTGTTCTCTGCCTTGCTCCCTTTCCTCCAGCCGTGAGTGACCAAGGTAGAGCAGGACACGGAGGGAAGGTGAGCCCTGAGCCAGGTTTAGAGCTTTGGAGCAGGTTCTGGGTTGGTTTTGGTCTCCACCTGCAGAAGAGAGGCTGAGCCTGAGCCCCGAGCCCTGCCCTGGGAGCTGCGGGCGTTCCCAGCACTGCCCTGGGTAAGTGACCTTCCATTCCATCCTGGAATTCGGGCGGGGCTGGGGTGGGGAATGGAGGAGCTGGCAGAGGTTCGGGGCTGGAAGGGAGAGAGAGAGAGGGGTCATCCATGGGCAGGGAGGAGGAGAAGGATGAGGGCTCCTGGAGGAGGATGAGGGATCCTGGAGGAGAAGGATCGTGGAAGAGGAGGATCCTGGAGGATGAGGGCTCCTGGAGGAGGAGGAAGATCCTGGAGGAGGAGGATGAGGGATCCTGGAGGAGGAAGAGGGATCCTGGAGGAGGATGAGGGATCCTGGAGGAGGATGAGGGATCCTGGAGGAGGATGAAGGCTCTTGGAGGAGGATGAGGGCTCCTGGAGGAGGATGAGGGATCCTGGAGGAGGATGAGGGATCCTGGAGGAGGATGAAGGCTCCTGGAGGAGGATGAGGGCTCCTGGAGGAGGATGAGGGATCCTGGAGGAGGTGGAAGATCCTGGAGGAGGATGAGGGATCCTGGAGGAGGATGAGGGATCCTGGAGGATGAGGGCTCCTGGAGGAGGAGGATCCTGGAGGATGAGGGCTCCTGGAGGAGGAGGATCCTGGAGGATGAGGGCTCCTGGAGGAGGATGAGGGATCCTGGAGGAGAAGGATCGTGGAAGAGGAGGATCCTGGAGGATGAGGGCTCCTGGAGGAGGAGGAAGATCCTGGAGGAGGATGAGGGATCCTGGAGGAGGATGAGGGATCCTGGAGGAGGATGAGGGATCCTGGAGGAGGATGAGGGATCCTGGAGGTGGAGGCTCCTGGAGGAGGATGAGGGATCCTGGAGGAGGAAGAGGAGGGTTCTTGGAGGAAGATGATGGTGGATCCTGGATGAGGAGGAGGAGGAGAATGGTTCTTGGAGGAAGAGCAGGATGGTGACTCCTGGACAAGGAGGGTTCCTGGAGGTGGAGGAGGAGGAGGAGGACGGCTCCTGGACAAGGACAAATATTCTTGGAAAAAGATGGGGATTCCTGGAGGAAGAGGAGGAGAATGGTTCTTGGAGGAAGATGATGATGATGGCTCTTGGATGAGGAAGAGGAGGGTTCTTGGATGAGGTCGATGGTTCTGGAAGAGGATGAACGCTCCTGGAGAAGGATGGGGGCTCCGTGAGGAGGATTGTTCTTGGAGGAAGAGGAAGGTGGCTCCTGGAGGAAGAGGAAGATGATTCCTGGAGGAAGATGATGGTTCCTGGAGGAGGAGGAAGATGATGGTGGCTCCTGGAGGATGATGATGGAAGCCTGAGCATCCTCAGGCTCACCTGGAGCTTCCCGATGGATTCAGGGAAGGAGCTGTGAGAGCACAGGAGCGGAGAGAGATCCCGGGAAGAGCGGTGGATCCCTCTGGTGGATCTCCGGTGGATCCCTCCAATGGATCCCTTCCCCGAGTGCGGAGATCCCGGGAAGAGCAGTGGATCCCATCCCTGCGATCAGAGATCCCAGGATGGCGGATCCCTCCGGTGGATCCCTCCAACGGATCCCTTCTCTGCACCATCCCAGGGAATCCTTGTGGGATTTTCTGCCAGCTGGGATCACATCCCAACCCAGGCCCTGAAGAAACATCTGGAATAATCACGCAGGAGGAGAGCGGGAACACCCTGGATCTGACGTGGATTCCATGTGGATCCAATGTGGATTCCATAGGGACTCAACGCTCTGCACCCCTTGGCTGAGCTCCTTTTCCTTTTCCTTCTCCTTTTCCTCCTCCTTTCCTCCTTTCCCATCCCCTGCAGGCTTGGACCAACTCCCAACTCCCTCCCATCCACGCCGGATCCGGAGCTGCCGTCACGGGAGGAAATCCCCAAATTCCCCCCAATTCCATCCCAAAAAAACCCCCCTCAATCCCGCAATAAAAGGCCCGGAGCCGAGGCTGCTACAGTGAATAAGCCGTTTTTATTTTTGTCCTGTGCTCACAACAATCTCTCTCCTCTCCCTGAACAGCTCACAGATCATTCCAATCAAAAACAAAAAAGCCAAAAAAAAAAAAAAAAGTTTTTCTAAGAGGAAAAACAAAATAATTTAAAACCACACACACGGGGGTTCTCTCTCCCTTCCAACCTCCCCAACATTCCCGACTTGTGCTTCATTCCCGGGCAGCCGGAGGGGAGCTCTTGGAGCTCCAATCCAGCCAAAAATCCCAGCTCCAAGCATTCCCAAAAAACCAAAAAAACAACAAAAAAAAAAAACCCAAAACCTGGAGAAACATTCCCACAAACCCACACGCATCTTCCCAGCCGGCCTTCCCTGCTGCTTTTCCAGGTGGAACACCACGGCCACCCTGGAATCCTCCTCGGATCCCGTGCACAGGACTGGCTCGGAAAAGCCGATAATTTCATTTTTATTTATTTTTTAAGCTTTTTTTTTTGGTTTTTTTTTCTTTTTTTTTTTTTTTTCCATTTTTCTCTCTCTCTATATATTTTTTTTAATTTTATTTTTTATTATTATTATTAATTTTTTTTTTTTTCTGGTTGCTGGTAAAGTCAGAACACTCCCAGCTGTGCTATATGGAAATACAGCTCTAGGATGGGTCCCCGAGGCGCGGGGGACCCGACAGTGATCAAGGCACTACCCCCACCCCCCTCCTGAAAAAACAAAGCAACTCAGACCGACACCTGTGGGGACAGAAGAGAATCCTATAATGTGATCACGCGGTTACACGGAGTCTTCATGGCAAACAGAACATGGAGCAGCTTCCAACCCTTGGGCTTCTCCCTTTTTTGTTTTTTTTTTTGTAATTTTTTTATGATTTTTTTGGTGGTTTTTTTTAGGTTTTTGTTTTTTTTTTTTTACTCAACACAAGCACTTCTAGACCCTAAAAGGGGGGGAGAGGAGGAGGGGGGGGGGTGAGAAAAATCAAGGAATTCCCCCCCCCTCCCAAAAAAACCCAAGCGTGGTTACGGAAGGACCGACAGCTGTTGAATGCTCCAGTGACGCCGCGGGGCCGGGGCTGAGCTTGGCTTTGGGGTCTCCCCTCTCCCCTTGTGCTCTGGAGCCCCCAAAATCCGTCCTCGGGAGAAGCCGGGGGTGGCTGCGGGGTCGGGAACGGATCCTGAGCTGCTCCAGCCCCGCTCCTCCCTCCCTTCCCCATCCCGAGGCTCGGCCTGGCTCTCCCCCAGTGCTCTCCTCCTTCCTCCCAGCATGGTTTTCCTCCCCTTTTCCTGGCTCTGAGCCTCCTCAGGTGGGAAAGGGTGAATTAAAATCACCCCTTGGAGGTCCCTCAGGGTGGAAAGGGTTAATTAAAGTCACCCCCCCAGTTCTGAGGTTCCTCAGGCTGGGAAAGGTGAATTCAAGTCATCCATTTGAGATTCCTCAGGGTGGAAACCATTAATTAAAGTCAACCCCCAGCTCTGAGGTTCCTCAGGGTGGAAAAGGTGAATTGAAGTCACCCCTCTGAGGTTCCTCAGATGGGAAAGGGTTAATTGAAGTCACCCCCCCCCCCTCAGTTCTGAGGTTCCTCAGATTGGAAAAGGTGAATTAAAGTCATCCATTTGAGGTTCCTCAGGTTGGAAGGGATTAATTACAGTCACCCCTTGGAGATTCCTCAGGTTGGAAAGGGTTAATGGGAGTCACCCCCCAGCTCTGAGGTTCCTCAGGGTGGAAAGGGTTAATTAAAGTCACCCCCCAGCTCTGAGGTTCCTCAGGTTGGAAGGGGTGAATTAAAGTCACCCCTTGGAGATTCCTCAGGTTGGAAAGGGTTACTGGAGTCACCCCCCAGCTCTGAGGTTCCTCGGAGGTTCCTCAGGGTGGGAAGGGTTAACGGAGTCACCCTCGGAGGCTCCTGGGGCCGGGAAGGGTCAGTGGGAGGCAGGAAAGGGTTAATGGAGTCACGCCACTGCCGTGTCTCCCCACGTGTGCCCTGGTCTGATCTGGGATCCAGGAAGGGATGGCGGAGAAATCTGGAATATCTGGAATATCTCACACACACCGATGGCAAAAACCGGGGCGGGGAGAAAAGGGGAAAAAAGGCCAAAAAATAAAATAAAATAAAAAAAAACCAAAAGGAAAAAGGGGGAAAAAAAATAAAATAAAAACAACCAACTACCTGAAATCACAGAACTTTGGAAGTTCAGAAAAACGTCTCTCCTATAACTCGGTTCCAAGTCCGTCCGCTTAAATCTCTTTTTTTTTCTCTCTCTTTTTTTTGTGGGTTTTTTCTCTTATTTAAAGCCAGTTCCTAACAGTAGTTTGTAATTTTTTTTTTTTTTTTTTTTTTGTGTTTTGTTTTGTTTTGTTTTTATCCACCTCGTGCCAACCTCCCCAGCAGCGATGCCAGCTCGTCCCTGCCCCTCCCGGGATTCCGGGGGAGGTGACGCCGGGGCCGGGCCGGGCCGGGCGCTGTCCCCCGCGCGCGGCGTCCCCCGCGGTTCCAGAGAAGACAGAATCGGGCTCAAGAAGGCATCAAAGTTCCCCTCTCTCTCTCTCTCTCTTTCTCTCTCTCTCTCTCCAGGCTCGGCCCTCATCCCAAAGCTCTCCCCTCTCCTCACTTCCTGCGGTCCTTCTGCTTGCGCTCGTGGCGGCGCGGCTGCGGCTGCGGCGGGGCGGGCGCGCGGGGGATCAGCAGCACGCTGCCGTCGCTGCCGTACTGCAGCGCGTAGCGCTGGGGCGAGTAGGGCCGGCCCTGCTCGTCGCGCAGCCGCCCGAACACCTCCTGGTACAGGCTCTGCACCTTCTGCTTCATCTGCCGGATGGACTTGAGGAACTCCACCTTCTCCCTGAGCAGTTTGGACTTGTCGCGCTGCAGCTCCTCCACGTCGCGCTCCAGGTTGAGGATGGTGTCCAGCTTCCTCTTGCGGCAGTTCTGCGCCGCCATCTTGTTCTTGCCGCGCCGGCGGATGTCGCGGATGAGGCTGAGCTGGGCCTCGCTGAGCTGGTACTTGGAGAGCAGCTCGTTGAACTCCTCCACGGGCAGGTTGATGATCTTGTCGTTGGTGAAGGGGATCTTCATGGCGCGGGCGCGGTGCTCGTCGCGGCTCAGCTGCTTGTCCAGCAGCTCCGACGGTTTCTCCTTGCCGCTCTTCTTGCCGGCGCCAGGCGCTTTGGGCTCCTCGGGGTCCAGGGCGCCGGGGGCCATGTTGTAGGTGTGGTTGTGGCCGACGTGCTCCAGGTAAGGCAGGTAATGGAGCTGCGCCGGGTCCTGGTAGCTCATGCGGCAGAACTTGCTGTACTCTGGCTGGTAGCCAACCGCCCCTTCCGCCTCCTCAAAGTCCACGTTCTCCGAGTCCGAGCTGTAGCCCACGGCGCCTTCCTCGGAAAACGAGGAGGAGGAGGAGGACGAGGAGGAAGAGGACGAGGAGGACGAGGCTTCCGAGCTGCTGAGGGACGCGGGGCTGTGGCCGGAATCCAGGGAAAGCCCCGAGTCGGAGTCGAACTCCTCCTCCAGCTGCGAGGCCTGCACGGGGTTGAAGCCCTCCTCGATGGCCAAGTCCATCAGGCTGATCTCATCCAGCATGGCCTCGTCCAGGAGCCCTCCCAGCGGGTCGGGCAGCTCGGGCGCCGCCGTCTCGTTGCCCGTGCTGTTGATGTGGGGCGGGAAGAAGATCCCGCTCAGGTTGGTGGAGCCGAAGGTGCTGTTGAGGCCGGTGGAGTTGTCGGGCGCCAGCTGCAGCAGGGCCGGGCCGGCGGCCATCGAGGGGCTCTCCATGTCCGAGCTGAAGAGGGAGAAGTCCTGGGAGCAGCCGCCCAGCGAGGCCTGATGCAGGCTGACGTTCTGGTTGATGGGCGTGCCGGGGGCCAGGCTGTAGTTGGACGCCAGGAGGTCGCCGCCGGTGCCGCCGTAGAGGCTCTCGGTGCCGGTGCCGTTCACCTCCATGGCCTGCAAGAGACGCGGGGACGGCGCCCTGGAGCAGCTCCGGTGACAAGGACGCTGCCAGGTGCCGCGGGGACAGCGCGGAGCCGGACCCGAATTCCCGGAGCCGCACCTGGAGGGACGGAGCCCCCGTGGAGGAGCTCACCTGCATCTCCATGATGGACATCAGGTCCTGCCACTGCTGCTCCAGGTCGAAGGGGGACTCGCTCTCGGCCAGCAGAGGGGACAGCAGGCTGGGGGGGCCGCCCGGAGCCCGGCTCTGCCCCGGCACGGCCTCGCTCAGGGCGGAGACATCGGCGGCTGGGAACTGAGCACAGCACGGTCAGGGCTGCCGGCTCGGGGGTGGACAAGGATGGACACGGGGATGGACACAGGGATGGACACGGGGATGGACACTCAGGGATGGACACTCGGGGATGGACACTCGGGGATGGGTCAGGGATGGACACTCGGGGATGGACACTCGGGGATGGGTCAGGGATGCTGCACTGGGATGCTCAGAGATGGATACTTGGGGATGGACACTCGAGGATGCTCAGGGATGGATACTCAGGAATACTCAGGGATCCTCAGGGACGCTCAGGGAATGCTCGGGAACACTGAGGGATGCTGCACTGGCATGCTCAGGGATCCTTAAGGATGCTCAGGGATTCTCAGGGATGCTCAGGGATGCTCAGGGATGCTCAGGGATGCTCAGGGATTCTCAGGGATGCAGCCACCCCCAGCCCAGCGCCCTCCCCGCCCGCTGTGCCATGAACTAACGAGGAGCAAAGCCAGGAGGCTTTAATTAATCACAGCCCCCCCTCCCCGGGTGGCTTCACAGGACACCCGGAGCCTCCTGGAGCAGCCAAACCCAATCTGGTGGAAGGAGGCACCGAAATCCCATTGAACGAGGCGGGGAGAGCCTCGGGATCCAGCCCGGGGACTCACCTCGGAATTGTCCCCGAAAGGGAAGGTGGCCTCCAGCAGCCTAAGGCACTCCTCCAGGGACAGCGCTGTCTGATCCTCCGCTCCGGGCACCTGCGGGGACACGGACACAGGGAATGGGAGCTGCGGGCTCTGGGAGCTGCTGGGGGGATCCAGAGCCCTTCCAGCAGGGCTTGGATGCATCCAGAAAAGCCGAAGGGATTCGGGAGGTGCTGGGGGATCCAGAGCCCTTCCAGCAGAGCTTGGACACATCCAGAAAAGCCAAAGGGATTTGGGAGCTGCTGCTGGGGAAGGAGCGCCCTTCCAGCAGGGCTTGGACACATCCAAAATAGAGCCAGAGAGATTCAGGAGCTGCTGGGGGATCCAGAGCTCTTCCAGCCGGGCTCGGTGACCCCAGAAAAGCCAAAGGTATTTGGGAGGTGCTGGGGGGATCCAGAGCCCTTCCAGCAGAGCTTGGATATATCCAAAATACAGCCAGAGGGATTGGGGAGGTGCTGGGGGATCCAGAGCCCTTCGAGCCGGGCTCGGTGACCCCAGAAGAGGCAGAGGCATTGGGGAGGTGCTGCTGAAGGAGCTCCCCTCCAGCAGGGCTCGATCACAGCGCATCCAAAAAAGAGCCAGAGGCCCCACCCAGTGCTCCTTGCCGGCTCCATCCTCCCGCTCCGGGCTCCGGGAAAGCGCCACCGCCACCACTCCTGTCCCCTGCTGTCCCCTGCTGTCCCCTCCGGCCACGCAGGCCAGGGCGGCTCTGCGGCTGCCCAGGAGCCCGGGGCAGCGCAGGGACACGGCCGGCCCTGCCCAAACGCCGCTGCCCACCTGGGCAAACCCTGCTGCTGCTGCTGCTGCTGGCACAGCCCCGCACCGGCACCGGCACCGGCAGCGCCCGAGGGCCCCGGGAGCACGGGCGGCCCGGGGGTGTTACCTGCGCAGGGAAACTCTCCCCGGTCTCTCCATCAACTAGCGGGATTCTATCCAAGACCTCATTCCCTGCACTCCTCCAGCTGTCCCCGCGCTCCCTCCCATCGCTCAGCTCTTTGTCCACTTCGCTCTCTTTCTGACGGTGGCTGTAGTCAAAAATCTCTCGCCCAGCGCCGAGATCAATATCCTGTCTCCACAGGATGTCAATCAAATCGATGTCCTGCAAGACAGACCACAGTGCCTTCAGCCCCCCTGGCCTGGGCTGGGGGGGATCCCCACCCAGCGGCCCCTCCCCGGGGACCCCCACCCTGTCCCTGTCGCTGTCCCCATCCCGCAGCCCACCCGCCGGGCCCCCCGCTGCCGCCGCCGCCGCCTCTGCCGGGGCTCCGGTGCCCCGCGGGCCGGCCGGGAGCGGCTCTGCGGGCTCCGCATGGCCGGTGCTGCCCTGCCCGCCGCCCATGGCCGCCCGCCCGCCGCCGGGGGAGGCGGCGGGGGCCGCCCGGGCCCGCGGCGCGGCGGTGGCTGCGCCGTGCCCGCCTTGCATCAGCCCGTGGTGCCATCCCGGCCATTTGCATAAGGGGTGGGGTGGCAGGAAAATCCCCGCATTCCCACCCACCTGATGCAACTTGAGCCGCCGCCGCTCCGCCGGGCCCCTGCCCGCTGCCCGCCGCCACCGGGCTGCCCGCAGCCCCCCGGGCACCCCCCGCAGCCCCCCGGTGCGCGGGGCGGCCCCGGTACCTTTCTCATGTCCCCAGCTGCCGCCCGGGCCGCGGCGCACGCCGATCATGGTCCCCGGGGGAGGAAGAGGAGGAGGAGGAGGAGGAGGAGGCGGCGGCGGGGCGGGCTGGCCGGGGCGCGGCGCCGCGCACGCATCGCCGGCCGGGGCGGCGGCGGCGGCGGCGGCGGCGGCGGCGGGGGGAGCCGCGCTCCGCTCCGCCCCACCGGCCACAGGTGCCCGCGCGGCCCCGCTGCGGCGGCAGCAGCAGCCGCCCCCCGCCCCCGGTGCGGCGGATGCTGCTGTGGCTGCGGCGGCGGCCCCCGGGCGGGCGGCGGGGCCGGGAGGGGCTCGGGAGGGACCGGGAGGGGCTCGGGAGGGACCGGGAGGGGCTCGGCGGGGCCGCCCCCCCCCCAAACCCTCCCCCCGCCGTTCCCGGCTGCGGCGGCCGCCAAGCCCCGCCCCCTCCGCCGGGCCCCGCCCCCTCCCCGCCGGGATGCGGCGCTCCCGGGCCACGCCCCGTCCGCCGACGGCCCCGCCCCGCCCCGGGCGGTGGCCGCGGCCAATCAGCGCATAGGGGGGCACCCGCCCTGACCAATCAGCGGCGGCGGGGGCCGCCCGCTCGGCCAATCAGCGCCCGCGCGGCGCCCACCGGGCCGCGCCCCCGCCCTGGCGCAGCGGGGCCGCCCCCCCCCCCACCCCCCCGGCCCCGCCCGCGCCGCACCGGGAATGGGAACGGGAATGGGAACGGGAATGGGAACGGGAACGGGAATGGGGATGGGGGAACACACCGGGACCCCCGGCAGCCGACACCCCCGGGGGTCACCTTGGCCGCCCCGGCCCGGAGTGCGCGACCCCGGCTGTGGCGGCCGGCGCGGCCCCGGTGCCGCGGCCGAGTGTAAGGAGATCCCCGCGGCGGGCCGGGGGAGGCGGCGGCGCGGAGCCCCCGCAGCTCATCACATGCCCCACGTATTTTTATCCTCGTGTTGTGGAAACGGCCCCGGGCACGGAGCCTCCGCCGCCCTCCCCGCCCCCAATGCCGCAGAGGGAAGCGCTGCGATTTAATCCCAGCTTTGTCTTTAGGCCCCGGCTCAAAATGGGCTTTTTTTTTTTTTTTTTTAAATAGCCGTGGGATAGAAATCAAGTGGGTTTCATAATTTCCCTGAACCCCACCCCACCCCGCCCGCCCGCCCGCCGGGTGCTGCTGCAACGCCCCAAAAAAAACCCCACAAATCCCAAAAAAAAAACTCCCGCACAGCATTCCCGGAGCGAGCTCCAGCTTCCCGGAATTATTTCTATCGCCCGTATTCCCCCGGCAAGGTCGCGCCTGGGCCCGCGCGGCCCCACCGGGAGTCGCAGTGTGCCAGGAAAAAGTCATGGAAAAATTCCCGGCCCGGCCCTCGCAGCCATCGGCGGCTCCGTCCCCGCCAGGGCCGGGCTGAGGGGACAGGGACAGGGCTGGGGGTGAGGGGACAGGGACAGGGCCGGGGTGAGGGGACAGCGCTGAGGGGACAGGGACAGGGCTGGGGGGACAGGGCTGGAGGTGAGGGGACAGCCCTTGGAATAAGGGGACAGTGCTGAGGGTGAGGGGACAGGGCTGCAGGGTGAGGGGACAGCCCGGGGGTGAGGGGACAGCGCTGAGAGTGAGGGGAAAGCCCTTGGAATAAGGGGACATCCCTGAGGGTGAGGGGACAGTGCTGAGGGTGAGGGGACAGCGCGGGGGACAGCGCTGAGAGTGAGGGGACAGCTCTGGGGGTGAGGGGACAGCCCTGAGGGGCGCGGGGACAGCCCCGCGCAGCTCCCGGAGATTCCCGGCGGGAGATCCGCGCTCCCCGGGGAGCCGGGGTGGAAAATCCCACCCCAAAAACCCCCAAAAACGGAGCTGGGGGAGGGGGGACAGACGCGGGAGCCAGACGGGAATTCCCGGAGCCACAGCGGCCTCGGGAGCCAAGGAAAAATCATGGAAATCACGGAAATCATGGAAAACAGAGCCCTGGGAATGCGGGAAGAGCCGGGTTTGGGGGGAAATCATGGAAAAGGCAGCCCCGGAGATGCGGGAAGAGCCGGGATCGGGGAAGGGGCGGCCCCGATCTCCCCCACCCGCCCCTCCCCGATTCCCAGCTCCTCTCCCGGCACATCCAGGCCCACGGAGGCCTCTGGAAAACGGCGGCTCCTCCCAAATTCCCCCAAAATCTGATCCCTGATTCCCTGACCACGGAGGGCCCTGGAAAACGGCGGCTCCCGGCTTTTCTTCCCCCCGAATCCCCCCAAAATCTGATCCCGGTTTCCCTGCCCTGGGAAAGCTCCTCGGAGCCCGCAATCCCAAATTCGGGAAGGGCGGCGGAGCCTGCCAGGAGTGACCTTGCACAAGGCAAGGATCCACGGGATCCCTCGCCATTCCCGAGGCCGGGAATCGCCTCGCAGGGAATCTCCGGGATCAGCCCAAGGCGGGGACGCTCGGCCCCGTGTCCCGTGTCCCTCCGGCGGCTCCAAGGTCGCCGCTGCCGACCCGCAGCGGGATTTTCCCCCTGGAAAGCCGCAGGGAGAAGCGGGACGGCATTCCCAGAGCCTCCTCCTCCTCCTCCAGCAGCTCCAGCCCCGGAACCGCCTCCAGCTCCGTCTGCGCGGCGCTCCCGGTGCTCCCCACGCCCATTCCCGATCCCGATCCCGATCCCGATCCTGACACCCATTCCCACACCCCGATCCCGATCCCGATCCTGACACCCATTCCCACACCCCGATCCCGATCCTGACACCCATTCCCACAGCCTGATCCCGATCCTGATCCCAACATCCATTCCCACAGCCTGATCCCGATCCCGACACCCATTCCCACACCCCGATCCCGATCCCAATCCTGATCCCAACACCCATTCCCATATCCCGATCCCAAACCCGATCCCGATGGCTCCCGGCATCCCGCAGCTCCCCGGGCACTGCACAAATCCCACCGTGCCCAGTGCCAGGAAGGGTTTGGGGGATGGCCCAGGGGTGCTGGGAAGGACCCAAAGCTGGGAATCAGCACTGACACCCCCATTCCTTGACCCTGCAAGGACCCAAAGCTGGGAATCAGCACTGACACCCCCATTCCTTGACCCTGCAAGGACCCAAAGCTGGGAATCAGCACTGACACCCCCATTCCTTGACCCTGGAAGGACCAGAGCTCATGGATCAGCTCTGACACCCTCATTCCATGGCCCTGCAAGGACCCAAGGACATGGATGAGCATTGACACCCCCTCTCCATGGCCCTGCAAGGACCCAAGGACATGGATGAGCATTGACACCCTCATTCCATGGCCCTGCAAGGACCTGAGGACACGGATGAACACTGACCACTCCAATTCCTTGACCGTGGAAGGATCCAAGGATGGGAATCACCCTGATACCCCCACTCCTTGATCCTGCAAGGACCTAAGGAGATGGATGAGCATTGACACCGCCTCTCCATGGCCCTGCAAGGACCCAAAGCCATGGATCACCACTGACCACTGGGTCCCTGGAAGGACCTAAGATTGGGAATTGCCACTGACACCCACTCTACAACCCTGGAAGGACCCAAGGCCATGGATCAGCACTGATCACCCCCATTCCTTAACCCTGGGAGGACCTGAGGTTGGGAATCACCAGTGACCACTGAGTCCCTGCAAGGACCCAAGGCTATGGATCAGCACTGACCATCCCAATTCCATGACCCTGGCAGGACCTAAGGCTGGAAACCACCACTGACACCTTCATTCCATGACCCTGGCAGGACCCAAGGCCATGGAACCTTCTCCACAACCCTGGCAGGACCTGAAGCCATGGATCAGCACTGACACCTCCATTCCTTGACCCTGGCAGGACCCAAGGCTATGGAATAGCACTGACCATCCCAATTCCATGACCCTGGCAGGACCCAATACTGGGAATCAGCACTGACACCCCCATTCCATGGTCCTGGAAGGACCCAGAGCTGGAAACCACCACTGACACCTCCTTTCCTTGACCCTGGCAGGACCCAAGGCCTTGGATCAGCACTGACACCTTCTCCACAACCCTGGCAGGACCTGAGGCCATGGATCAGAACTGACACCTCCATTCCTCAACCCTGGAAGGACCTACGGCCATGGAACCTTCTCCAGAGCCCTGGCAGGACCCAAGGCCATGGATCAGCACTGACTATCCCAATTCCATGACCCTGGCAGGACCCAAGGCCTTGGATCAGCACTGACACCTCCACAGCCCTGGCAGGACCTGAGCCCATGGATCAGCACTGCCCATCCCAATTCCATGACCCTGGCAGGACCCAAGGCCATGGAACCTTCTCCACAACCCTGGAAGGACCCGAGGCCTTGGATCAGCACTGACACCTCCATTCCTTGACCCTGGCAGGACCCAAGGCCATGGAACCTTCTCCAGAGCCCTGGCAGGACCCAAGGCCCTGCCTCAGCCCCCGTGCCAAAGGCAGCCCCGCCAACACCACGGCAGCTCCCAAGGCCTGGAACTGAATCCCAGCATTCCCAAAAGCCATGGCTCCAGCAGGAAAAGCAAAGCCGGTGCCAGGCCAGCTCTGCCCAGCTGGCTGGGGAGGAGAAGGAGCGAGGAGCAGGCTCAGCTGGCAGGGCTCCAGCCCAGTAACCCAACCCCCGGCTCCACACCTGGGCCGCGGCTCTTTCCCAACTCTCCTGTTTATTTCCCAGCTGCATCGCTCGCTTTCCCAATCCCCGGAGTCACGCGGGGCCCCCCAGTCCCTTCCCCCTCCTTTCCAGCGGACAAAAAGGGAAAATCACCCCGGAATTACCCTTGGAGCGCTGGAACCCAGCCCTGATCCAGGATTGCGACATCCCCCAGCAGGGACACACTTTCCCCCGAGCAACACCCAAAGTTCAGCAGGCTGGAAAGCCAAAAAAACCCCCCAAAAAACGCACTTTTTCCCTACCTCTTTAGTGAGATCTCCATTCACGGGCGCCGCCACAGCTCCCAAATCCTCCAGCTCTTCCCCAAATCCCTGCTCAGCTCCGCTCTCCCTCACGCTTCCGTCAGCCCCGGTGCCATCCTGCAGCGCTCCGCCGGCGCCAGGCTGCCCTCCGGACACGGATCCCTCGGGATCTCTGTGCACCAGCCAGGCGCTGACCTCGGTGCTGGGCACCTGGAACCTGTCCAGAGCCCTCACCTGGCTGAGCAGGCGGCGGGCGGTGAAGTAATAATCGAGCTCGACGCTCTTGGGGTGGATGCCATAGCCGTCCAAGGTGTTGCGCAGGTTGTGGAACTGGGTCTGCGTGTAGGCCGAGCTTTGGCCCAGGATGATCTCGCGCAGCGGCGGCAGCTGCGAGCTCAGGTACGAGTCCACGTCCACGCGCACGCCGATGAGGCTCAGCAGGATGGTGAACTGGATCAGGCCCTCCGTGAAGTATTTCTTCAGAGAGAGCATTTCTGGGATGAGAGAGGGGGGGAAATGGGGATGAGGGTGAGGATGAGGGTGGGGAGGGAGGTGCTCGACAGGTCGGGTGGGGCTGGATCTGCTCTGCCCCACTCTGTGCAGGCAGCATCCGCACAGGGGCGGCTTTTGAAGGCCTAAAAATATTTGAAAGGGATCTAAAAAATGTCTAAGAAGTATCTGAAGAATAACTAAAGAATAACTAAAGAATAACTGAAGAATAACTAAAGAATAACTAAAGAATAACTAAAGAATATCTAAAGAAAATCTAAAGAAAATCTAAAGAAAATCTTAAAAATATCTAAAGAAAATCTTAAAAATATCTAAAGAAAATCTTAAAAATATCTTAAAACCATCTTAAAACCATCTTAAAACCATCTTAAAAATATCTTAAAAATATCTTAAAAATATCTTAAAAATATCTTAAAAATATCTTAAAAATACCTTAAAAATATCTTTAAAAATACCTTAAAAATATCTTTAAAAATATCTCAAAAATACCTAAACAATACCTAAAAAAATCAAAAGTATCTAAAAAAATAACTAAAAATTATTTTTAAAATATCTAAAAAGTATCTAAAAAATAACTAAAGAATATCTTAAAAAAAATCTAAAAAATATAAAAAATAACTACAAAAAAGACTAAAAAATATCTAAAAAGTAACTAAAAAAATAAAAAAGAAATCTAAAAAATAGCTAAAAATTATTTTTTAAACATCTAAAAATATCTAAAAAATATTTTTAAAAAAAAAATCTAAAAACAATCTAAAAAATATCCTAAAAAAATCTAAAAAAACCTTTCAAAAACTTCAAAATAACTAAATATATCTAGAAAAATCTAAAAAAAAAAAAAGAAAAAAAATCTAAAAATTACATTAAAAATATCTAAAAAACAGCTACAAAAATATCTAAAAACCAAGACAAAACTTCTAAAAACCCTCAAAAGCTTTTTAGTTCAACACAGCTCAGGTTTTCCCCTGCAGGAGCTAAAAAACCAGGACAAAACTTTTAAAAACCCTCTGAAAGTTTTTCTTTCGTTCAACAAGGCTTGGTTTCCCTCTGAAAAACCGGGAAACTGGTGCACGGCAAACCGCAGAAAACCAAACTTTAAACCTCGGGAAACACCGAGCTCTCCCCAGCAGCTCCACCCTCGCCTTGGCTTTTGTTTTTATCCCGCAGAACACGCGGAATTCCGTGTGACTTACTGTCCGAAAACTCCACATGCAGCGACTTCCTCAGTCCCCCCGCAGCTCCCGCGCCCCGGGCCGGGCTCGGCTCCCCCCAGCAGCTCCTCCTTCCCCTTCTCCGGCTCCTCTTCCCGTCCCTTCCCCTCCTTCTGCTCCCGACGCTTTTTGAAGGAGCCTTTTATGAGTCAAAGGTCCCGAGCATGGGAAGGTCCAAAGACTCCTCCGCTCGCGGCCGCGATTTCATCAGCACCTGAAATGTAACCAGAGAGCAAACACGGTAACGCCGGGCCGCCACCCTGCCCGCGGCCCCGCCAAGAGAAGAAAACGCCGGGAATTTCCATGGAATCGCCCGTTTTCCTGCCGCGATTTACCTTCGGCCACAACATTGTCCGCGCTTCCCCTGCCCGAGCTATTCTTAGGCCGGTGGCGTCAACTTCCCGCTGTCTGCAGGAATCCGGCTCGCCGTCCCTGCTCAGCGCAGCTCCCGGCCCGGGGCTTTTCCATAAAAACACCGGGAATGCTCCGGGCCCGCCCCGCTCCCACCGCCCCCAGCGCGCCGGGGCGGCTCCCGCGAAACGCGGGCGCGCCTTGGCCCGGGGGGGATCCTGAGCTCGCGGGGTCCCCGGTTTTAGCGGGGGGGGAATGCCCGATTTTTAGGGGGGGATCCCCGGTTTTTGGGGTCCCCACGTGCGCTCCCCGTTCTCCTTTTCCGGGGGGGGGGGGTGTCCCTTTAAGACCCCACGTGACCCCGCCCCGCGCGCGCGCGCTCCCGCGCCCCCCTCCCCACACACAGCGCGTGACCCCGCCCCGCCCGCGCGCGCGCGCTCCCGCGGCCCCGGCGCTCCCCCCTCAGCGCCGCCCGTTCCCGCCCCGCCCCGCCCCGCGCACCGCACGCCGCCGCCGCCGCCCCCGCGCCCTCCGCACGCCACCCCCGCACCCTCCGCCGCGATTCCCGCACCTTCCCCGCCGGGCTCCGCCGCCGCTCCGGCCCCGCCGCCGCCGCCGGCGCCGCTCCCGCTCCCCGCCCCGGCCCAACCGCCCGCCGAGGGGAGGCGGGAGCGAGGCGCGGACCAATGGGAGGCGGGAGGCAGAGTGGTGCTCCCGCCCCGCCGGCGCCGCTTTGATTGGCAGGCGGATCGGCCAATAGCCGTGCGAGAAGACGCGGGCGGCCTTCGCTATCCGCGCGGCGGAGCCAACGGGAAATAAGGAACGGGGCAGCGCTGCCCGCCCCGCTGTGCGGTTGATTGGCAGCGCGCCCGCCCAATCATCCGCACAACTTCCACTGAATGACAGCAACATCCGCCAATGAGACGACGCGCAGGGGCCCGCGCGCTTGAATGACACCTGCGCGCACCAATCGCTGCGGGGCTGCGGCACCGCCCCTTGGCTCCGCAGCGGTTGCCGTGGTAACGGGCGGCCCGGGTCCTCAGCGGGGTGAGGCCGCCATGGCGGAGCCGCCGCCGCCCCGCGGGCCCCGCAGCCCCGGCCGGGCCCTCAGGGCCCTCAGCGCCCGGGAGGCGCTGCCGAGGCGGCTCCTCTGCCTTGCTTCCCCCTGGAGCAGCCTGGGGCCCAGCTTGGGCCGCCACAGGCCTTGGGGGTGGTGGTGGTGGTGGCGGTGGTGGCGCTCCCTCATCCTCACGGGGGCCCTGAGGCGCCTGGGGACACCCGGGGTGGGGAGATTCGGGATCGTGCCCTCCCTGGGGGGAGATTCGGGATCCTGCCCTCCCTGGGGGGAGATTCGGGATCGTGCCCTCCCTGGGGGGAGATTCGGGATTCTGCCTGCTCCAGATGCTCCTCAAGACGGAGATTTGGGGGTGCTGCCCTCCCTGGGTGGAAGATTTGGGATCCTGCCCTCCCCAGGTGCCCTTCAGGACGGAGATTTTGGGATTTTGCCCTCCCCAGATGCCCCTCAGGGGGGAGCTTTGGGGGTGCTGCCCACCCGAGATACCCCTTGAGAGGGAGATTTGGGATCCTGTCCATCCTGGATAGGAGATTTTGGGGATCCTGCCCTCCCCAGGTGGGAGATTTGGGATCCTGTCCACTCCAGGTGCCCCTGAGGACGGAGATTTGGGATCCCGTCCATCCTGGGTGGGAGATTTGGGATCCTGTCCATCCTGGATAGGAGATTCGGGGATCCTGCCCTCCCTGGGTGGGAGATTTGGGATCCTGTCCACCCCAGGTGCCCCTCAGGACGGAGATTTTGGGATTTTGCCCTCCCCAGGTGCCCCTCAGGATGGAGATTCTGGGCTGTGCCCTCCCCGGTGGCCCCGGGGACACGGGGACAGCCCCGGGCTCACCCGGCGTTGCTGTTCAATGAGTCTCGGGTTCGGTTCAAAGGGGAGCCAAGGGCTCGGGCTCCGGAGCTGCTCCAGCCGGGATCTCCGGGATCTGTGGGAAGGCGCCGCTGGCACCAGGCCCTGGCCCGGCCTTTGCGGGGTCATCGGCCCCAAATGCGGCCCCAAACCCCGTAAGCCACGGGAACACCCTGGAGAGGGGATTGAACTACCCTGAGAGAGGGCACTGAGCCCTTCCCTCATCCAGCGGGAGGGATTCCCGGGAATCCTGCTCCATTTGGGATCCCTGGGAATCCTGCTCCCTTTGGGATTCCCGGGATTCCTGCTCCATTTGGGATCCCTGGGAATCCTGCTCCCTTTGGGATTCCCGGGATTCCTGCTCCATTTGGGATCCCTGGGAATCCTGCTCCCTTTGGGATTCCTGCCCATCCCTGCTCCCTTTGGGATCCCTGGGAATCCTGCTCCATTTGGGAATCCTGCTCCCCTTGGGATCCCTGGGAATCCTGCTCCCTTTGGGATTCCTGCTCCCTTTGGGAATCCTGCTCCCTTTGGGAATCCTGCTCCCCTTGGGATCCCTGGGAATCCTGCTCCCTTTGGGAATCCTGCTCCCTTTGGGATTCCTGCTCCCTTTGGGATTCCTGCTCCCTTTGGGATTCCCGGGAATCCTGCTCCCTTTGGGATTCCTGCTCCCTTTGGGATTCCTGGGAATCCTGCTCCATTTGGGATTCCTGCTCCATTTGGGATTCCTGGGAATCCTGCTCCATTTGGGATTCGTTCCTGTTCCCCCCTTCCCACTTGAATCCATTTGGGATTCCTGGGATTCCTGCTCCCTTTGGGATTCCTGCCCATTCCCCCCTTTCCCTCATGGATCCATTTGGGATTCCTGCCCCGATTCCTGCCCCATTCCGTGCCAGCAGGTGGGAGGAACGGGCAGCACCACCCATCCCAAACTCCCGCCCATCCCAAACTCCTGCCCTTCCCAAACTCCTGCCCATCCCAAACTCCCGCCCATCCCAAACTCCCCCCCATCCCAAACTCCTGCCCATCCCAAACTCCTCTTCCCTGCCCCACAATCCTGCCGGGACAAACAGGATGCCTCGGACCGTGCTTCATCCAAGGGGGAAAAAAAAAACCCCATGGAAAAATCGGCGTGGCATCCGACGCCTCGCTGCAGCGTGAGGTTGCCAAGGATTTCCCAGATTTTTCCAGATGTTCCCAGGTTTTCCAAAGTGTTTCCCAGGGTTTTCCAGGCTCTTTGTATTCCCCAAAACCTGGAGAGCTCCAGGGGGACACAGGAAGGGGTTTGGGAGCCTGGAAGTGCCTGGATCCCAGAGATTTGGGGGTTGTTTCCCATCCTAACCCCATCCTGGGCTGGATTTTGGAGATGTTTCCCATCCTAAACCCTCCCTGGAATGGAGATTTCGGGATGTTTTCCACCCTAAACCCATCCTGGGTTGGATTTTGGGGGAGTTTTCAACCCCAAGCCCCCCAGGGTTGGATTTTGGGGGTATTTTTTACCCTAAACCCTCACTGGAATGAAGATTTTGGGACTTTTTCCCACCCTAAACCCTCCTGGGATGGATTTTGGGGGAGCTTTCAACCCCAAACCCCCCAGGGTTGGATTTAGGGGATGTTTTCCATCCTAAACCCTCCCTGGGATGGAGATTTGGGGCTGTTTCCCACCCCAAACCCCCCTGACTTGGATTTTGGGGGTCTTTCCCTCCCAGGTTGGATTCTGGGGGTGTTTCCCACCCTAAACCCATCCTGGGACAGATTTTGGGGGAGTTTTCAACCCCAAGCCCCCCAGGGTTGGATTTTGGGGGTATTTTTTACCCTAAACCCTCACTGGAATGAAGATTTTGGGACTTTTTCCCACCCTAAACCCATCCTGGGATGGATTTTGGGGGTGTTTTCCATCCTAAACCCACCCCAGGTTGAGGATTTGGGGCTGTTTCCCACCCTAAACCCCTCTGGGATGGATTTTGGGGGTCTTTCCCTCCCAGGTTGGATTTTTGGGACTTTTTCCCACCCCAAACCCCCTGGGTTGGATTTTTGGGATTGTTTCCCACCCCAAACCCCCTGGGTTGGATTTTTGGTGGTGTTTCCAACCCCAATCCCTCCCAGGTTGGATTTTTGGGA
>JAVTVJ010005428.1:0-10918 GCA_034509425.1 Eopsaltria australis | reverse complement strand
CTGCGTTAGCGCCACCTAGTGGCCGGGAGGTCTCAGTGCCTGCCGGGCTAGAGCCAGGCCGAGCAGGAGCTGCGCATGCGCCGCCTGCTGGGGGAGGAGTCGCCCGTCAGGCCACGCCCCCGGGGGCGGGGCCGCGGCCGTTATGCAAATGAGCAGCCTTAGATGGGAAAAATGACCAACTATGGAAAAAAAGGCTGAAAATGGAGGAAAATGCGGTTTTTAGGGGGAAAAAGGGGGATCTGGGGGCAGTTTGGGGGGATTTGGGGAAAATTGGGGCAGTTCTGGGTCATTTTGGGTCTTTTGGAGGGCTTGGGGAAACACTTGATGCAAATGATGGAAATGCGATTAATTAACGCTGATGGACTCTGCTTTTCATGCAAATGAAGTTTATTGCAAGGGAATGAATAAGATTTAATTGAATCACGCATGTATTTATGCAAAAAAATGATGAATATTCACCGACTATACGCAAATGAGGTTGGAGTGTGGATGTTGGTGTTAGGCCACGCCCCTTTTGATTCAAACAAGGCCCCGTGATCACTGGGTGTGGCCACGCCCTTTATGCTAATCAGGGACAAATATGGTCAGCCAAAAACCCCCCAACTTCACCCCAAAATCCTGCTCAGATCCTTCTAAACCCCTCAGGGACCCCCAAAATCCCCCAAATTCCCCCCAAAATCCACTTCAGGTGCCCCTAAACCCCTCAGGGATCCCCAAAATCCACCAAATTCACCCCACAATCCCCCATATTCTACCTGGGACCCCCATCATCCCCTACATTTCCCCCAAAAGCCCTCAGATCGCCTCCAAACCCACTGCGTTAGCGCCACCTAGTGGCCGGGAGGTCTCAGTGCCTGCCGGGCTAGAGCCAGGCCGAGCAGGAGCTGCGCATGCGCCGCCTGCTGGGGGAGGAGTCGCCCGTCAGGCCACGCCCCTGGGGCGGGGCCGCGGACGCTATGCAAATGAGGCGGCCTTAGATGGGAAAAATGAGCAAATATGGAAAAGATGGCTGAAAATGGAGAAAATGCGGTTTTTAGGGGGGAAAAGGGGGATCTGGGGGCAGTTTGGGGGGATTTGGGGAAAATTGGGGCAGTTCTGGGTCATTTTGGGGACTTTTTGGGGAAGTTTTGGGTCATTTTGGGTCTTTTGGAGGGCTTGGGGAAACATTTGATGCAAATGATGGAAATGCGATTAATTAACGCTGATGGACTCTGCTTTTCATGCAAATGAAGTTTATTGCAAGGGAATGAATAAGATCTAATTGAATCACGCCTGTATTTATGCAAAAAAATGATGAATATTCACCGACTAGACGCAAATGAGGTTGGAGTGTGGATGTTGGTGTTAGGCCACGCCCCTTTTGATTCAAACAAGGCCCCGTGATCACTGGGTGTGACTGCCCGCTAATCAGGGACCAAATGGGTCCCAGCCCAAAACCCCCAACTTCACCCCAAAATCCTGCTCAGATCCTTCTAAACCCCTCTGGGACCCCAAAATCCCCAAATTCACCCCCAAAAATCCACTTCAGATCCCCCCTAAACTGCTCAGGGACACCCCAAATCCCCCAAATTCACCCAAATCCATGGTGCCCCTAAACCCCCTCCAGGATCCCAAATCCTGGTTCACCCACAATCCCCTTATTCTACCTGGGACCCCATCATCCCCTGACTCCCCAAGGCCCTCAGATCGCCTCAAAACCCCTGCGTTAGCACCACCTGGTGTGGGAGGTCTCAGTTCCTGCCGGGCTAGAGCCAGGCCGAGCAGGAGCTGCGCATGCGCCGCCTGCTGGGGGAGGAGTCGCCCGTCAGGCCACGCCCCTGGGGGCGGGGCCGCGGACGCTATGCAAATGAGGCGGCCTTAGATGGGAAAAAATGAGCAACTATGGAAAAGATGGCTGAAAATGGAGGAAAATGCGGTTTTTAGGGGGGAAACGGGGGATCTGGGGGCAGTTTGGGGGGATTTGGGGAAAATTGGGGCAGTTCTGGGTCATTTTGGGGACTTTATGGGGAAGTTTTGGGTCATTTTGGGTCTTTTGGAGGGCTTGGGGAAACACTTGATGCAAATGATGGAAATGCGATTAATTAACGCTGATGGACTCTGCTTTTCATGCAAATGAAGTTTATTGCAAGGAAATGAATAAGATTTAATTGAATCACGCCTGTATTTATGCCAAAAAATGATGAATATTCACCGACTATACGCAAATGAGGTTGGAGTGTGGATGTTGGTGTTAGGCCACGCCCTTTTGATTCAAACAAGGCCCCGTGATCACTGGCTGTGGCCACGCCCTTTATGCTAATCAGGGACAAATATGGTCAGCCCAAAACCCCCCAAATTCACCCAAAATCCTGCTCAGATCCTCCTAAACCCCTCAGGGACCCCCAAAATCCCCCAAATTCAACCCAAAATCCACTTCAGGTGCCCCTAAACCCCTCAGGGATCCCCAAAATCCACCAAATTCACCCAAAATCCACTTCAGGTGCCCCTAAACCCCCTCCAGGGACACCAAAATCCCCAAATTCACCCAAAATCCACTTCCAGGTGCCCTAAACCCCTCAGGGATCCCAAAATCCTGAAATTCACCCACAATCCCCATATTCACCTGGGACCCCCATCTCATCCCCTACATTTTCCCCAAGCCCTCAGGTCGCCTCCAAAACCCACTGCGTTAAGCGCCACTAGTGTGGGAGGTCTCAGTACCTGCCAGACTAGAGCCAAACCAGAGCAGAGGAGCTGCTTATCGCCCGCCTGCTGGGGAGAGTCGCCGATCGAGCCACGCCCCTGAGGGGCGTAGGGCAGCCTGCAAATAAAGTGACCTTAGATGGGAAAAATGAGCAACTATGGAAAAGATGGCTGAAATGGAGGAAAATGCGGTTTTAGAGAGCGGGGATCTAGCAGAAACAGTTGGTTGGGGCAAAATTGGGGCAGTTCTGGGTCATTTTGGGGACTTTTTGGGGAAGTTTTAGGTCATTTTGGGTCTTTTGGAGGGCTTGGGGAAACACTTGATGCAAATGATGGAAATACGATTAATTAACGCTGATGGACTCTGCTTTTCATGCAAATGAAGTTTATTGCAAGGGAATGAATAAGATTTAATTGAATCACGCCTGTATTTATGCAAAAAAATGATGAATATTCACCGACTAGACGCAAATGAGGTTGGAGTGTGGATGTTGGTGTTAGGCCACGCCCCTTTTGATTCAAACAAGGCCCTGTGATCACTGGCTGTGACCACGCCCTTTATGCTAATGAGGGACAAATATGGTCAGCCCAAACCCCCCAAATTCACCCCAAAATCCTGCTCAGATCCTCCTAAACCCCTCAGGGACCCCCAAAATCCCCCAAATTCAACCCAAAATCCACTTCAGGTGCCCCTAAACCCCTCAGGGACACCCAAAATCCCCCAAATTCACCCCAAAATCCACTTCAGGTGCCCCTAAACCCCTCAGGGATCCCCAAAAGCCACCAAATTCACCCCACAATCCCCCATATTCTACCTGGGACCCCCATCATCCCCTACATTTCCCCCCAAAGCCCTCAGATCGCCTCAATACCCACTGTGTTAGCGCCACCTAGTGGCAGGGAGGTCTCAGTGCCTGCCGGGCTAGAGCCAGGCCGAGCAGGAGCTGCGCATGCGCCGCCTGCTGGGGGAGGAGTCGCCCGTCAGGCCACGCCCTCGGGGGCGGGGCCGCGGCCACTATGCAAATGAGGCGGCCTTAGATGGGAAAAATGACCAAATATGGAAAAGATGGCTGAAAATGCGGTTTTTAGGGGGGAAAAGGGGGATCTGGGGGCAGTTTGGGGGGATTTGGGGAAAATTGGGGCAGTTCTGGGTCATTTTGGGGACTTTTTGGGGAAGTTTTGGGTCATTTTGGGTCTTTTGGAGAGCTTGGGGAAACACTTGATGCAAATGATGGAAATGCGATTAATTAACGCTGATGGACTCTGCTTTTCATGCAAATGAAGTTTATTGCAAGAGAATGAATAAGATCTAATTGAATCACGCCTGTATTTATGCAAAAAAATGATGAATATTCACAGACTATACGCAAATGGGGTTGGAGTGTGGATGTTGGTGTTAGGCCACGCCCCTTTTGATTCAAACAAGGCCCCGTGATCACTGGGTGTGGCCACGCCCTTTATGCTAATCGGGGACAAATATGGTCAGCCCAAAATCCCCATTAAATTCACCCCAAAATCCTGCTCAGATCCGTCTAAACCCCTCAAGGACCCCCAAAATCCCCCAAATTCACCCCAAAATCCACTTCAGATCCCCTAAACCCCTCAGGGATACCCAAAATCCCCCAAATTCACCCCAAAATCCACTTCAGGTGCCCCTAAACCCCTCAGGGATCCCCAAAATCCACCAAATTCACCCCACAATCCCCCATATTCTACCTGGGACCCCCATCATCCCCTACATTTCCCCCCAAAGCCCTCAGATCGCCTCCAAACCCACTGCGTTGGCGCCACCTAGTGGCCGGGAGGTCTCAGTGCCTGCCGGGCTAGAGCCAGGCCGAGCAGGAGCTGCGCATGCGCCGCCTGCTGGGGGAGGAGTCGCCCGTCAGGCCACGCCCCTGGGGGCGGGGCCGCGGCCGCTATGCAAATGAGGCGGCCTTAGATGGGAAAAATGAGCAAATATGGAAAAGATGGCTGAAAATGGAGGAAAATGCGGTTTTAAGGGGGGAAAAGGGGGATCTGGTGGCAGTTTGGGGGGATTTGGGGAAAATTGGGGCAGTTCTGGGTCATTTTGGGGACTTTTTGGGGAAGTTTTGGGTCATTTTGGGTCTTTTGGAGGGCTTGGGGAAACACTTGATGCAAATGATGGAAATGCGATTAATTAACGCTGATGGACTCTGCTTTTCATGCAAATGAAGTTTATTGCAAGGGAATGAAAAAGATTTAATTGAATCACGCCTGTATTTATGCAAATAAATGATGAATATTCACCGACTATAAGCAAATGAGGTTGGAGTGTGGATGTTGGTGTTAGGCCACGCCCCTTTTGATTCAAACAAGGCCCCGTGATCACTGGGTGTGGCCACGCCCTTTATGCTAATCAGGGACAAATATGGTCAGCCCAAAACCCCCCAACTTCACCCCAAAATCCTGCTCAGATCCTTCTAAACCCCTCAGGGACCCCCAAGAGCCCCCAAATTCACCCCAAATCCACTTCAGATCTCCTAAACCGCTCAGGGACACCCAAATCCCCCAAATTCACCCCAAATCCCACTTCAGGTGCCCCTAAACCCCTCAGGGATCCCCTAAAATCCACCAAATTCACCCTGATCTATATTCTACCTGGGACCCCCCATCATCCCATTTTCCCCAAAGCCTCAGATCGCCTCAAAACCCCACTGCGTTAAGCACCTAGTGGCGGGAGGTCTCAGTGCCTGCCGGGCTAGAGCCAGGTTGGGCAGGAGCTGCGCATGCGCCGCCTGCTGGGGGAGGAGTCGCCCGTCAGGCCACGGCCCTGGGGGCGGGGCCGCGGCCGCTATGCAAATGAGGCGGCCTTAGATGGGAAAATGACCAACTATGGAAAAGATGGCTGAAAATGGAGGAAAATGCGGTTTTTAGGGGGGAAAAGGGGGATCTGGGGGCAGTTTGGGGCGATTTGGGGAAAATTGGGGCAGTTCTGGGTCATTTTGGGGACTTTTTGGGGAAGTTTTGGGTCATTTTGGGTCTTTTGGAGGGCTTGGGAAACACTTGATGCAAATGATGGAAATGCGATTAATTAACGCTGATGGACTCTGCTTTTCATGCAAATGAAGTTTATTGCAAGGGAATGAATAAGATTTAATTGAATCACGCCTGTATTTGTGCAAGTAAATGATGAATATTCACCGACTATATGCAAATGAGGTTGGAGTGTGGATGTTGGTGTTAGGCCACGCCCCTTTTGATTCAAACAGGGCCTCGTGATCGCTGGGTGTGGCCACGCCCTTTATGCTAATGAGGAAAAAACATAGTCAGCCCAAAACCCCCCAAATTCACCCCAAAATCCTGCTCAGATCCCTCCAAACTCCTCAAGGACCCCAAAATCCCCCAAATTCACCCCAAAATCCACTTCAGGTGCCCCTAAACCCCTCAGGGACACCCAAAATCCCCCAAATTCACCCCAAAATCCACTTCAGGTGCCCCTAAACCCCTCAGGGATCCCCAAAATCCACCAAATTCACCCCACAATCCCCCATATTCTACCTGGGACCCCCATCATCCCCTACATTTCCCCCCAAAGCCCTCAGATCGCCTCAAAACCCACTGCGTTAGCGCCACCTAGTGGCCGGGAGGTCTCAGTGCCTGCCGGGCTAGAGCCAGGCCGAGCAGGAGCTGCGCATGCGCCGCCTGCTGGGGGAGGAGTCGCCCGTCAGGCCACGCCCCTGGGGGCGGGGCCGCGGCCGCTATGCAAATGAGGCGGCCTTAGATGGGAAAAATGACCAAATATGGAAAGATGGCTGAAAATGGAGGAAAATGCGGTTTTTAGGGGGGAAAAGGGGGATCTGGGGGCAGTTTGGGGGGATTTGGGGAAAATTGGGGCAGTTCTGGGTCATTTTGGGGACTTTTTGGGGAAGTTTTGGGTCATTTTGGGTCTTTTGGAGGGCTTGGGGAAACACTTGATGCAAATGATGGAAATGCGATTAATTAACGCTGATGGACTCTGCTTTTCATGCAAATGAAGTTTATTGCAAGGGAATGAATAAGATTTAATTGAATCACGCCTGTATTTATGCAAAAAATGATGAATATTCACCGACTAGACGCGAATGAGGTTGGAGTGTGGATGTTGGTGTTAGGCCACGCCCCTTTTGATTCAAACAAGGCCCCGTGATCACTGGGTGTGGCCACGCCCTTTATGCTAATGAGGGACAAATATGGTCAGCCCAAAATCCCCCAAATTCACCCCAAAATCCTGCTCAGATCCTTCTAAACCGCTCAGGGATCTCCAAAATCCCCCAAATTCACCCCAAAATCCACTTCAGGTGCCCCTAAACCCCTCAGGGATCCCCAAAATCCTCCAAATTCACCCCCAAATCCATTTCAGAACCCCAAAACGCCTCAGGGATCCCTTAAATCCCCCACATTCACCCCTAAATCCCCCAAATTCGCCCCAAAATCAGTTTCAGAACCCCAAAAAATCCCACCCATTCCCCCAAAATCACCCAAATTCACCCCAAAATCCACTTCAGAACCCAAAAAAATCCCCCAAATTCCACCCAAAATCCCCCAAATTCACCCCAAAATCCAAACAATTCCCCTCAAAATACCCCAAATTACCTCTAAAACCCAGCTGAGGTCCCTCTTAACCCTTCAGTGGCCCCCAAAATCCCCCAAATTCACCCAAGAATTGCCCAAATTCACCCCAAAATCCATTTCCGAACCCCAAAACCCCTCAGGGATCCCCAAAAATCCCCCAAATTCACCCCAAAATCCACTTCAGAACCCCAAAAATCCCACCAATTTCTTCCAAAATCCCCCAAATTCACCCTAAAATCCTGCTCAGATCTTTCTAAACCCCTCAGGGATCCCCAGAATCCACTAAATTCACCCCACAATCCCCCATATTCTACCTGGGACCCCCATCATCCCCTACATTTCCCCCAAAAGCCCTCAGATCGCCTCAAAACCCACTGTGTTAGCGCCACCTAGTGGCCGGGAGGTCTCAGTGCCTGCCGGGCTAGAGCCAGGCCGAGCAGGAGCTGCGCATGCGCCGCCTGCTGGGGGAAGAGTCGCCCGTCAGGCCACGCCCCTGGGGGCGGGGCCGCGGCCGCTATGCAAAAGAGGCGGCCTTAGATGGGAAAAATGACCAACTATGGAAAAGATGGCTGAAAATGGAGGAAAATGCGGTTTTTATAGGACAAAAGGGGGATCTGGGGGAAGTTTGGGAGGATTTGGGGAAAATTGGGGCAGTTCTGGGTCATTTTGGGGACTTTTTGGGGAAGTTTTGGGTCATTTTGGGTCTTTTGGAGGGCTTGGGGAAACACTTGATGCAAATGATGGAAATGCGATTAATTAACGCTGATGGTCTCTGCTTTTCATGCAAATGAAGTTTATTGCAAGGGAATGAATAAGATTTAATTGAATCACGCCTGTATTTATGCAAAAAAATGATGAATATTCACCGACTATACGCAAATGAGGTTGGAGTGTGGATGTTGGTGTTAGGCCACGCCCCTTTTGATTCAAACAGGGCCTCGTGATCGCTGGGTGTGGCCACGCCCTTTATGCTAATGAGGAAAAAACATAGTCAGCCCAAAACCCCCCAAATTCACCCCAAAATCCTGCTCAGATCCTTCTAAACCCCTCAGGGACCCCCAAAATCCCCCAAATTCACCCCAAAATCTACTTCAGATCCCCAGAAACCGCTCAGGGACGCCCAAAATCCCCGAAATTCACCCCAAAATCCACTTCATGTGCCCCTAAACCGCTCAGGGACACCCAAAATCCCCCAAATTCACCCCAAAATCCACTTCAGGTGCCCCTAAACCCCTCAGGGATCCCCAAAATCCACCAAATTCACCCCACAATCCCCCATATTCTACCTGGGACCCCCATCATCCCCTACATTTCCCCCCAAAGCCCTCAGATCGCCTCAGAACCCACTGCGTTAGCGCCACCTAGTGGCCGGGAGGTCTCAGTGCCTGCCGGGCTAGAGCCAGGCCGAGCAGGAGCTGCGCATGCGCCGCCTGCTGGGGGAGGAGTCGCCCGTCAGGCCACGGCCCTGGGGGCGGGGCCGCGGCCGCTATGCAAATGAGGCGGCCTTAGATGGGAAAAATGACCAAATGTGAAAAAGATGGCTGAAAATGGAGGAAAATGCGTTTTTTTAGGGGGGAAAAGGGGGATCTGGGGGCAGTTTGGGGGGATTTGGGGAAAATTGGGGCAGTTCTGGGTCATTTTGGGGACTTTTTGGGGAAGTTTTGGGTCATTTTGGGTCTTTTGGAGGGCTTGGGAAACACTTGATGCAAATGATGGAAATGCGATTAATTAACGCTGATGGACTCTGCTTTTCATGCAAATGAATTTATTGCAAGGGAATGAATAAGATTTAATTGAATCACGCCTGTATTTATGCAAATAAAATGATGATATTCACCGACTAGACGCAAATGAGTGGAGTGTGGATGTTGTGTTAGGCCCGCCCCTTTTGTTCAAACAAGGCCCCGTGATCACTGCTGTGGCCACGCCTTTATGAATGAGGACAAGATATGGTCAGGCCCAAAAACCCGCCCCAAATTCACCCCAAAATCCACTTCAGGTGCCCCTAAACCCCTCAGGGATCCCCAAAATCCACCAAATTCACGCCACAATCCCCCATATTCTACCTGGGACCCCCATCATCCCCTACATTTCCCCCCAAAGCCCTCAGATCGCCTCAAAACCCACTGCGTTAGCGCCACCTAGTGGCCGGGAGGTCTCAGTGCCTGCCGGGCTAGAGCCAGGCCGAGCAGGAGCTGCGCATGCGCCGCCTGCTGGGGGAGGAGTCGCCCGTCAGGCCACGGCCCTGGGGGCCGGGCCGCGGCCGCTATGCAAATGAGGCGGCCTTAGATGGGAAAAATGAGCAACTATGGAAAAGATGGCTGAAATTGGAGGAAAATGCGGTTTTTAGGGGGGAAAAGGGGGATCTGGGGGCAGTTTGGGGGGATTTGGGGAAAATTGGGGCAGTTCTGGGTCATTTTGGGGACTTTTTGGGGAAGTTTTGGGTCTTTTGGAGGGCTTGGGGAAACACTTGATGCAAATGATGGAAATGCGATTAATTAACGCTGATGGACTCTGCTTTTCATGCAAATGAAGTTTATTGCAGGGGAATGAATAAGATTTAATTTAATCACGCCTGTATTTATGCAAAAAAATGATGCATATTCACCGACTATACGCAAATGAGGTTGGAGTGTGGATGTTGGTGTTAGGCCACGCCCCTTTTGATTCAAACAAGGCCCCGTGATCACTGGCTGTGGCCACGCCCTTTATGCTAATCAGGGACAAACATGGTAAGCCCAAAACCCCCTAATTCACCCCAAAATCCTGCTCAGATCCTTTTAAACCCCTCAGGGACCCCCAAAATCCCCCAAATTCACCCCAAAATCTACTTCAGATCCCCAGAAACCCCTCAGGGACACCCAAAATCCCCCAAATTCACCCCAAAATCCACTTCAGGTGCCCCTAAACCCCTCAGGGATCCCCAAAATCCACCAAATTCACCCCACAATCCCCCATATCCTACCTGGGACCCCCATCATCCCCTACATTTCCCCCCAAAGCCCTCAGATCGCCTCCAAACCCACTGCGTTAGCGCCACCTAGTGGCCGGGAGGTTTCAGTGCCTGCCGGGCTAGAGCCAGGCCGAGCAGGAGCTGCGCATGCGCCGCCTGCTGGGGGAGGAGTCGCCCGTCAGGCCACGGCCCTGGGGGCGGGGCCGCGGCCGCTATGCAAATGAGGCGGCCTTAGATGGGAAAAATGACAAACTATGGAAAAGATGGCTGAAAATGGAGGAAAATGCGGTTTTTAGGGGGAAAAGGGGGATCTGGGGGCAGTTTGGGGGGATTTGGGGAAAATTGGGGCAGTTCTGGGTCATTTTGGGGACTTTTTGGGGACTTTTTAGGGAAGTTTTGGGTCTTTTGGAGGGCTTGGGGAAACACTTGATGCAAATGATGGAAATGCGATTAATTAACACTGATGGACTCTGCTTTTCATGCAAATGAAGTTTATTGCAAGGGAATGAATAAGATTTAATTGAATCACGCCTGTACTTATGCAAATAAATGATGAATATTCACCGACTAGACGCAAATGAGGTTGGAGTGTGGATGTTGGTGTTAGGCCACGCCCCTTTTGATTCAAACAAGGCCCCGTGATCACTGGGTGTGGCCACGCCCTTTATGCTAATCAGGGACAAATATGGTCAGCCCAAAACCCCCAAATTC
>JAVTVJ010005424.1:0-10267 GCA_034509425.1 Eopsaltria australis | reverse complement strand
TGTGCTCGGCGCATGCGCACTTGGTCCCGAAACTACCAAAATGGCCGCCGCAGTGCCCGGATGTACTCGGCGCATGTGCACTTTGTCCCGAAACTACCAAAATGGCCGCCGCAGTACCCGAATGTACTCGGCGCATGCGCAATTGGTCCCGAACTACCAAAATGGCCGCCGCAGTGCCCGGATGTACTCGGCGCATGCGCACTTGGTCCCAAACTACCAAAATGGCCGCCACAGTGCCCTGATGTACTCGGCGCATGCGCACTTGGTCCCAAACTACCAAAATGCCGCCGCAGTACCCGGTTGTACTCGGCGCATGCGCAATTGTCCAAACTACCAAAATGCCGCCGAAAATGCCCGGATGTACTCCGCGCATGCCTCAGTAGCCCTGAACTACCAAAATCCGCCCATACCCGATTATCGGCGCAATGCGCAATTCCCGAACCACCAAAATGCCGCCCATGCCCGATTACTCGCGATAAGCGCAATTGGTCCCGAACTTCCAAAATGGCCGCCGCAGTAACCGGATGTATTCGGCGCATGCGCGGCACATTTCTAGACGCCAAAATGGCCGCCGCAGTACCCGGATGTACTCCGCGCATGCTCAGTAAGCCCTGAACTACCAAAATGGCCGCCGCAGTGCCCGGATGTACTCCGCGCATGCGCACTGTCCCGAACTACCAAGATGGCCGCCGCAGTGCCCGGATGTACTCGGCGCATGCGCACTTGGTCCCGAACTACCAAAATGGCCGCCGCAGTGCCCGGATGTACACACAAATGTCCCCAAAAATGATTGAGAAATGGCCCCAAAAATGACCCAAAAAGGCACAGAAATGGCCCTAAAGATGACTCAAAAATAGCCCATAAAAGGCCCCAAAAACGACCCAAAAATTACTCAAAAATAGCCCCCAAGATGACCCCAAAATGACCCAGAAAAGCCCCCAAAAGCCACAAAATGAGCCAAAAAATGACCTCAAAAATTCCCCCGTAACATGACCCAAAAATGGCCCTGAAATTGGCCACAAAATGGCCCCGGATAGTGGCGCAAAAGACCAAGAAATAGCCCAAAAATGCCCAAAAAATGACCCAAAAATAAGCCCAAAATAGACTCAAAAAATGAATCAGAAATTGACCCAAATATGGGCCCTAAATGGCCCCGAAAATGGCCCAGAAATGACTCCAAAAATGACTCCATAAATGGACCCAAAAGTGACCCCAAAATAGCTTAAAAATTGCCAAAACATGCCCAAAAATTCATCCAAAAACACACACAAAGATGACCCAAGAATCATCCAAAAATAGCCTAAAAATGACCAAAAAATAGCCCCCAAAAAACCCCAAAAATTGCCCACAAATGATCTAAAAATGATCCAAAACAATGACAGAAAAATGGCCCAAAAATGGCCCAGAAATGGCCCCAAATGTCTCCAAAAATGGCCTAAAAAATGACCAAAAAAATGGACCAAAAAATGACTCTTACTCACGATAACTATGATAAGACGACCTCTAAATAACCACACCCCGTGAGAGCGCCATCACCGTTATCTCTATATATATACCACAAAAATCCCACACATAACCATCACCCAAACATATCGTCTAACACCCGGACAAAATCGCCAAAATAACAAAATACCTCCAAAAATAACCTGAAAATGACACAAAAAAGCTTAAAAATAGCCCCAAAAATGACCCAGAAATGGCCCAAAAATGACCCAAAAATAGCCCTAAAAATGACCAAAAAACAGCCCAAAAAGACCAAAAAAATATCCCAAAAAAGACTCAAGAAGGGCCCATAAATGACCCAAAAAATGGCAACGATATGCCCCCGAATATGGCCCCAAAATTGGCCAAGAAATGGCCCCGAAAATGAATCAGAAATGGGCCCGAAAATGACCAAAAAAAGACCCAAGAATGGGCCCAAAATGGCTCCGAAGGTGGCCCCAAAAATGAACCCCAAAGTGGCCCCAAAATAGTCCAAAATTGACAAAAAAATGGCCCCATAATGTCCCAAAAAATGACCCAAAAAATTGCCAAAAGTACCCAAAAATGCCGCAAATATGGCGCAAAATTGACAAAAAATGCCCAGAAATGGTCCAAAAAAACCAAAATGGCCAAAAATGACCCCAAAATAGACCTTAACATTATCAAAAATGACCAAAAATGCCGTAAAAATTAACAAAACTGCCATAAAATGACCAAAAATTCACCCAAAAATACTCTAAAAATGCCTCAAATTGACCAAAAATGGCCCAAAACAAACGACAAAAATACCTCATAATGACCAAATGCCAAAAATAGCCCAAAATGTCCTCAAAAATGACCCAAAAATGGCCACAAATTGACCCAAAACTGGCCCTAAAAATGACCAAAAAATTACTCAAAAGTGGGCCCAAAATGGCTCTGAAAATGGCCCTAAAAATGGCCTTAAAAATGACCCAAAAATAGGCCCAGAATAGCCCCAAAAATGGCTCAAAAATTACCCAAAAATAGCCCTAAAAATCACCCCAAAATGGCCCAAAAATAGTGCCCTAAATGACACAAAAATGGCCCTAAAATTACCAAAAAATTGCTCAAAAATGACGGAAAGATAAACACAAAAATGACCCAAAATGATCCCAAAATAGCACCATAAATGGCCCCAAAAATGGCCCCAAGAATGGCCCTAAAAATGACTCAAAATTGGCCATAAAATGATCTAAAATTTCCCCTATAAATGACCCCAAACAAGGCTCGAAATAGCCCCAAGAAATAACCTAAAAATGACCCAAAATGGCCCAAAAATTGCCCAAAAAATAGACCCTAAAAGGCCCTAAAAATAGACCCTAAAAGGCCCCCAAAATGGTCCAAAAATAACCCAAAAATTGGCCCAAAATTGACCCAAAAATAGCCCCAAAATGGCCCTAAAAATGGCCTCCAAAATGAGCCAAAATGGGCCGTAAAATAACCCAAAATTCCGCCTATAAATCACTGAAAAATTAGCCCAAAATAGCCCAAAAAATGACCCAAAAATCACCCCAAAATGGCCCATAAATCGCCCAAAAATGACTCAAAAATTGACCCAAATACGGGCCCAAAAGCTCTCCGAAAATCACCCAGAAATAGTCCTAAAACTAGACCCAAAAACGGCTCAAAAATGACCCAAAAAAGGCCCTAAAAGAGCCCCAAAAATGGCCCAAAAATGACCCAAAATTGGCTGTAAAATGATGCAAAACATCCCCAATAAATGACCCAGAAATTGCACCAAAAATAGCCTTTAAAACAGCCCCAAAAAATGACCCAGAAATGGCTCAAAAATGGCCCCAAAATTGACCTAAAAATGCCCAAAACAATGATCCAAAAATGGCTCAAAAATGGCTCCAAAATAGCCCCTGAAATTGCCCAAAAAAGACCCAAAAATGACCCAAAATTAAGCCCAAAATAGACTCGAACTACCAAAATGGCCGCCGCAGTACCCGGATGTACTCCGCGCATGCGCAATTCGTCCCGAACTACCAAAATGGCCGCCGCAGTGCCCGGATGTACTCCGCACATGCGTACTACGCCTCCGGACTCCAATATGGGCTGCGGCAGTGCCCGGATTTACTCGGCGCATGCGCAGCACATTTCTAGACGCCAAAATGGCCGCCGCAGTGCCCGGATGTACTCGGCGCATGCGCAGTTGTTCCCGAACTACAAAAATGGCCGCCGCAGTCACCCGGATGTATCGCGCATGCGCAATGGTCCGAACTCCCAAAATGCCGCCGCAGTGCACCGGATACTTCGGCGCATGGCAATTTGTCCCGACTACCAAAATGCCGCCGGCTGTGCCGCGATGTACTCGCGGCATGCACAAATTGGTTCCCGAACTACCAAAATGACGCCACGAAGCTGCCCGGATGTACTCGGCGCATGCGCAATTGGTCCCGAACTACCAAAATGGCCGCCGCAGTACCCGGATGTACACACAATTGTCCCCAAAAATGATGGAGAAATGGCCCCAAAAATGACCCAAAAAGGCACAGAAATGGCCCTAAAGATGACTCAAAAATAGCCCATAAAGGCCCAAAAAACGACCCAAAAATTACTCAAAAATAGCCCCAAAGATGACCCAAAAATGACCCAGAAATGACCCAAAAAAGCCCCCAAAAGGCCACAAAAATGACCCAAAAATGACCTCAAAAATTCCCCCGTAAATGACCCAAAAATGGCCCTGAAATGGCCACAAAAATGGCCCCGATAGTGGCGCAAAAAAGACCAAGAAATAGCCCAAAAATGGCCCAAAAATGACCCAAAAATAAGCCCAAAATAGACTCAAAAAATGAATCAGAAATTGACCCAAATATGGGCCCTAAATGGCCCCGAAAATGGCCCAGAAATGACTCCAAAAATGACTCCATAAATGGACCCAAAAGTGACCCCAAAATAGCTTAAAAATTGCCAAAACATGCCCAAAAATTCATCCAAAAACACACCCAAAGATGACCCAAGAATGATCCAAAAATAGCCTAAAAATGACAAAAAATAGCCCCCAAAAAAACCCCAAAAATGGCCCACAAATGATCTAAAAATGATCCAAAACAATGACAGAAAAATGGCCCAAAAATGGCCCAGAAATGGCCCCAAATGTCTCCAAAAATGGCCTAAAAAATGACCAAAAAATGGACCAAAAAAGGACGCAAAAATAACATGAAAATGACTCAAAAATAGCCCAAAAAATAGCCCCTAAAAGGCCCCATGAACGACCAAAAAATGACCAAAAAATCCCTCCATAAATGACCCAAAAATGACGTAAAAATTGGACAAAAAATGGCCCAAAAATAGACCCAAAATACCTCCAAAAATAACCTGAAAATGACACAAAAAAGCTTAAAAATAGCCCCAAAAATGACCCAGAAATGGCCCAAAAATGACCCAAAAATAGCCCTAAAAATGACCAAAAAACAGCCCAAAAATGACCAAAAAAATATCCCAAAAAAGACTCAAGAAGGGCCCATAAATGACCCAAAAAATGGCAACGATATGCCCCCGAATATGGCCCCAAAATTGGCCAAGAAATGGCCCCGAAAATGAATCAGAAATGGCCCCGAAAATGACCAAAAAAAGACCCAAGAATGGGCCCAAAATGGCTCCGAAGGTGGCCCCAAAAATGAACCCCAAAGTGGCCCCAAAATAGTCCAAAATTGACAAAAAAATGGCCCCATAAGTGGTCCAAAAATGACCCAAAAATTGGCCCAAAAGTGACCCAAAAATGGCCGCAAAAATGGCCGCAAAATTGACAAAAAAATGGCCCCAGAAATGGTCCAAAAATAACCCAAAAATTGGCCCAAAAATGACCCCAAAATAGGCCTTAACATTTATCCAAAAATGACCCAAAAATGGCCGTAAAATGGTTACAAAACTGGCCATAAAATGACCAAAAATTCACCCCAAAAATGACTCTAAAATGGCCTCAAAATTGACCAAAAATGGCCCAAAACAACGACCAAAAATAGCCTCATATATGACCCAAAATGGCCCAAAAATAGCCCCAAAATGGCCTCAAAAATGACCCAAAAATGGCCCCAAATTGACCCAAAACTGGCCCTAAAAATGACCAAAAAATGACTCAAAAGTGGGCCCAAAATGGCTCTGAAAATGGCCCTAAAAATGGCCTTAAAAATGACCCAAAAATAGGCCCAGAATAGCCCCAAAAATGGCTCAAAAATTACCCAAAAATAGCCCTAAAAATCACCCCAAAATGGCCCAAAAATAGTGCCCTAAATGACACAAAAATGGCCCTAAAATTACCCAAAAATGGCTCAAAAATGACGGAAAGATAAACACAAAAATGACCCAAAATGATCCCAAAATAGCACCATAAATGGCCCCAAAAATGGCCCCAAGAATGGCCCTAAAAATGACTCAAAATTGGCCATAAAATGATCTAAAATTTCCCCTATAAATGACCCCAAACAAGGCTCGAAATAGCCCCAAGAAATGACCTAAAAATGACCCAAAATGGCCCAAAAATTGCCCAAAAAATAGACCCTAAAAGGCCCTAAAATAGCCCCTAAAAGGCCCCCAAAATGGTCCAAAAATTGGCCCAAAATTGACCCAAAAATAGCCCCAAAATGGCCCTAAAAATGGCCTCCAAAATGAGCCAAAATGGGCCGTAAAATAACCCAAAATTCCGCCTATAAATCACTGAAAAATAGGCCCAAAAAAGCCCAAAAAATGACCCAAAAATCACCCCAAAATGGCCCATAAATCGCCCAAAAATGACTCAAAAATTGACCCAAATACGGGCCCAAAAGCTCTCCGAAAATCACCCAGAAATAGTCCTAAAACTAGACGCAAAAACGGCTCAAAAATGACCCAAAAAAGGCCCTAAAAGGGCCCCAAAAATGGCCCAAAAATGACCCAAAAATGGCTGTAAAATGATGCAAAACATCCCCAAAAAATGACCCAGAAATTGCACCAAAAATAGCCTTTAAAACAGCCCCAAAAAATGACCCAGAAATGGCTCAAAAATGGCCCCAAAATTGACCAAAAAATGGCCAAAAACAAACATCCAAAAATGCTCAAAAATGGCTTCCAAAAATACCCCTGAAAATTGCCCCCAAAAAAGACCAAAATACCAAAATTAAGCCAAAATAGACTCGAACTACCAAAATGGCGGCCGCAGTACCCGATGTACTCGGCGCATGCCGCACTTGGTCTCCGAACTACAAAAATGCCGCCGCAGTGCCCATGTACTCCTCACATTGCGTTACTACGCTCCGGACTCAATATGCCGCCGCGTGCCCGGATGTACTCGGCGCCATGCCGCAATTGTCCCGAACACAAAGGCCGCCGCAGTGCCCGATGTACTCGCGCGCATGCGCACTGCGTCCCAAACTACCAAATGGCCGCCGCAGTGCCCGGTTGTACTCGGCGCATGCGCAATTGGTCCCGAACTACTAAAATGGCCGCCGAAGTGCCCGGATGTACTCCGCGCTTGCGCACTGGATCCCGAACTACCAAAATGGCTCCCGCAGGACCCGGATGTGCTCCGCGCATGCTCAGTAGGCCCTGAACTACCAAAATGGGCGCCGCAGTGCCCGGATGTACTCGGCGCATGCGCACTTGGTCCCGAACTACCAAAATGGCCGCCGCAGTGCCCGGATGTACTCCGCACATGCGTGCTACGCCTCCGGACTCCAATATGGCTGCCTCAGTGCCCGGATGTACTCACGCATGCGCACTTGGTCCTGAACTACCAAAATGGCCGCCGCAGTACCCGGATGTACTCGGCGCATGCGCACTTGGTCCCGAACTACCAAAATGCCCGCAGTTGCCCAGCATGCTACTCCGCGCATGCGCAGTTGGTCCCAACTACCAAAATGGCCGCCGCAGTGCCGGGATGTACTCGGCGCATGCGCAATTGGTCCCGAACTACCAAAATGGCCGCCGCAGTGCCCGGATGTACTCGGCGCATGCGCAAATTGTCCCGAACTACCAAAATGGCCGCCGCAGTGCCCGGATGTACACACAAATGTCCCCAAAAATGATGGAGAAATGGCCCCAAAAATGACCCAAAAAGGCACAGAAATGGCCCTAAAGATGACTCAAAAATAGCCCATAAAGGCCCAAAAAACGACCCAAAAATTACTCAAAAATAGCCCCAAAGATGACCCAAAAATGACCCAGAAATGACCCAAAAAAGCCCCCAAAAGGCCACAAAAATGACCCAAAAATGACCTCAAAATTTCCCCCGTAAATGACCCAAAAATGGCCCGGAAATGGCCACAAAAATGGCCCCGATAGTGGCGCAAAAAAGAAAAAAAAAAAAAAAAAAAAAAAAAAAAAAAAAAAAAAAAAAAAAAAAGAAAAAAAAAAGACCAAGAAATAGCCCAAAAATGGCCCAAAAATGACCCAAAAATAAGCCCAAAATAGACTCAAAAAATGAATCAGAAATTGACCCAAATATGGCCCTAAATGGCCCCGAAAATGGCCCAGAAATTACTCCAAAAATGACTCCATAAATGGACCCAAAAGTGACCCCAAAATAGCTTAAAAATTGCCAAAACATGCCCAAAAATTCATCCAAAAACACACCCAAAGATGACCCAATAATTATCCAAAAATAGCCTAAAAATGACCAAAAAATAGCCCCCAAAAAAACCCCAAAAATGGCCCACAAATGATCTAAAAATGATCCAAAACAATGACAGAAAAATGGCCCAAAAATGGCCAGAAATGGCCCCAAATGTCTCCAAAAATGGCCTAAAAAATGACCAAAAAATGGACCAAAAAATGACGCAAAAATAACATGAAAATGACTCAAAATTAGCCCAAAAAATAGCCCCTAAAAGGCCCCATGAACGACCAAAAAATGACCAAAAAATCCCTCCATAAATGACCCAAAAATGACGTAAAAATTGGACAAAAAGGCCCAAAAATAGACCCAAAATACCCCAAAATAACTGAAATGACAAAAAAAAGCCTTAAAAAAGCCCCAAATGACCCAGAAAATGCCAAAATGACCCAAAAATAGCCCTAAAAAATGACCAAAAACAGCAAAAATGACCAAAAAATATCCCAAAAAAGACTCAGAAGCGGCCATAAAGACCCAAAAAATGCAACGATATTGCCTCGAATATGCCCAAAATTGCCAAGAAATGGCCCGAAAATGAATCAGAAATGGCCCCGAAAATGACCAAAAAAAGACCCAAGAATGGGCCCAAAATGGCTCCGAAGGTGGCCCCAAAAATGAACCCCAAAGTGGCCCCAAAATAGTCCAAAATTGACAAAAAAATGCCCCCATAAGTGGTCCAAAAATGACCCAAAAATTGGCCCAAAAGTGACCCAAAAATGGCCGCAAAAATGGCCGCAAAATTGACAAAAAAATGGCCCCAGAAATGGTCCAAAAATAACCCAAAAATTGGCCCAAAAATGACCCCAAAATAGACCTTAACATTTATCAAAAATGACCCAAAAAATGGCCGTAAAATGGTTACCTAACTGCCAAAATGACCAAAATCACCCAAAAATACTCTAAACATGGCCTCAAAATTGACCAAAAATGCCCAAAACAACGACCAAATAGGCCTCATATATGACCAAAATTGCCCAAAAATCTCACCAAAATGGCCTCAAAAATGACCCAAAAATGGCCCCAAATTGACCCAAAACTGGCCCTAAAAATGACCAAAAAATGACTCAAAAGTGGGCCCAAAATGGCTCTGAAAATGCCCCTAAAAATGGCCTTAAAAATGACCCAAAAATAGGCCCAGAATAGCCCCAAAAATGGCTCAAAAATTACCCAAAAATAGCCCTAAAAATCACCCCAAAATGGCCCAAAAATAGTGCCCTAAATGACACAAAAATGGCCCTAAAATTAACCAAAAATTGCTCAAAAATGACGGAAAGATAAACACAAAAATGACCCAAAATGATCCCAAAATAGCACCATAAATGGCCCCAAAAATGCCCCCAAGAATGGCCCTAAAAATGACTCAAAATTGGCCAAAAAATGATCTAAAATTTCCCCTATAAATGACCCCAAACAAGGCTCGAAATAGCCCCAAGAAATGACCTAAAAATGACCCAAAATGGCCCAAAAATTGCCCAAAAAATAGACCCTAAAAGGCCCTAAAAATAGCCCCTAAAAGGCCCCCAAAATGGTCCAAAAATAACCCAAAAATTGGCCCAAAATTGACCCAAAAATAGCCCCAAAATGGCCCTAAAAATGGCCTCCAAAATGAGCCAAAATGGGCCGTAAAATAACCCAAAATTCCGCCTATAAATCACTGAAAAATAGGCCCAAAATAGCCCAAAAAATGACCCAAAAATCACCCCAAAATGGCCCATAAATCGCCCAAAAATGACTCAAAAATTGACCCAAATACGGGCCCAAAAGCTCTCCGAAAATCACCCAGAAATAGTCCTAAAACTAGACCCAAAAACGGCTCAAAAATGACCCAAAAAAGGCCCTAAAAGGGCCCCAAAAATGGCCCAAAAATGACCCAAAATTGGCTGTAAAATGATGCAAAACATCCCCAATAAATGACCCAGAAATTGCACCAAAAATAGCCTTTAAAACAGCCCCAAAAAATGACCCAGAAATGGCTCAAAAATGGCCCCAAAATTGACCTAAAAATGGCCCAAAACAATGATCCAAAAATGGCTCAAAAATGGCTCCAAAATAGCCCCTGAAATTGCCCAAAAAAGACCCAAAAATGACCCAAAATTAAGCCCAAAATAGACTCGAACTACCAAAATGGCCGCCGCAGTACCCGGATGTACTCGGCGCATGCGCACTTGGTCC
>JAVTVJ010005423.1:0-11207 GCA_034509425.1 Eopsaltria australis | reverse complement strand
AGTTCTCTTTCTCAGAGAAAAGGCACACTTTTTGTGTCCCTGCCCTAAGGCACTCTGCTCCCGGACACCACCTGAAATTCCATATGGATCAAGATCCTTCCCAGACCCAAGCTGCCATCAACTAGAACTCTTGCTGCAATTGTAGGGCTAAATGCCTCCTAAAAACTTACAACATGGATCTGGGTGACTGAGTTTTCTTTCACGTGGATAAGTGCCATCATTTGTATCGTAGGCCCCATGTCTGGGAGTCGACAGCCGCCTCTACAAAATCCTCATGGAGCAAGATCCATCACAGACCCAAGCTGCCACCGAGAAGGACCCTGGCTGCCCTTGCAGGGCCAAAACCCTTCTCCAAACTGACATCAAGAAAGTGGGGGGCAGAGTTCTCTTTCTCAGAGAAAAGGGACACTTTTAGTATCCCGGCCCGAAGGCACTGTGCTCCCTGCTGCCTGCTGAAATTCCGCATGGATCAATATTCCTCGCAGACCCAAGGTGCCACTGACAATGACCCTGGCTGCCCCTGCAGGGCCAAAACCCTCCTCCAAACTGACATCAAGAAAGTGGGGGGCAGAGTTCTCTTTCTCAGAGAAAAGGGACACTTTTTGTGTCCCAGCCCTAAGGCACTGTTCTCCCTGCTGCCTGCTGAAATTCCGTATGGATCAAGATTATTGGCAGACGCAAGGTGCCGTCAACTAGAACGCTGGCTGCAAATGCAGGGCTAAATGTCTCCTAAAAACTGGCATCATGGATTTGGGAGACTGAGTTTTCTTTCACGTGGAAAAGTGACATCATTTGTATCGTAGGCCCCATGTCTGGGAGTCGACAGCCGCCTCTTCAAATTCCGCATGGAGCAAGATCCATCACAGACCCAAGCTGCCACCGACAAGGACCCTGGCTGCCCTTGCAGGGCCAAAACCCTCCTCCAAACTGACGTCAGGAAACTGGGGGCAGCGTTCTCTTTCTCAGAGAAAAGGGACACTTTTTGTGTCCCGGCCTTAAGGCACTGTGCTCCTGGATGCCTCCTGAAATTCCGCATGGATCAAGATCCCTCCCACAGACCCAAAGCTGCCACCGGTAGGGACCCACAACGCCTTTGCGAGACCGCCCTCACTCCAAACTGACATCAAGAAGTGGAGGCAGAGTTCTCTTTCTCAGAAAGGGACACTTTTTGTGTCGGCCGAAGCACTAATTGTCCCTGCCTGCTGAAATGCCATTAGGATCAAGATCCCTCGCAGACCCAAGCTGCCACCGACAAGGACCCCTGGCTGCCCTTGCAGGGCCAAAACCCTCCTCCAAACTGACATCAAGAAAGTGGGGGGCAGAGTTCTCTTTCTCAGAGAAAAGGGACACTTTTTGTGTCCCGGCCCTAAAACACTCTGCTCCCGGACGCCACCTGAAATGCCGCATGGATCAAGATCCTTCCCAGACCCAAGCTGCCATCAACTAGAACTCTGGCTGCAATTGTAGGGCTAAATGCCTCCTAAAAACTGGCATCTTGGATCTGGGAGACAGAGTTTTTTCTTTCACGTGGATGTCACGATCCGCTCGTAGGAGCGGGGGTCGTGATGGTTAGTTACTTTGAATCTCAGAGTGCAAAAGAAAACAGGGACAAGTATTTTTGCTTAAATCAAAATCAAAAGCACTTTATTGAGTGCCAACAACACGCTTATGCGATAGAAGAGAGAGAGAGGGAAAAAAGAGAGAGAGAGAAGGAAAGAGAGAGAGAGAAAAGGAGGGGCATAGCTACCACGGCACGATGAGGTCCTCGTTGTCCGGATCCGATGGATTCGTCTCGACCGTAGGGAGATCTCGTAGGGGTACCTTTTGAGAGTCTCTTTATAGTCTTTTCGAAAGCGGGGGGGCAGGTAAGCAAGAGATGTGGCAATCCCTCCAGAGACGAGGGGCAAGTAGCCAGCAGGTGGGGAGTAAGGCCCATTGTTTTAGAGTACAGATGCAGCTGTACCGGACATATAGTTCAGTTCTTTCCGCCCCGGTAGCCGGGCGGACACGGTTCCCACAGGCGTGTTCCAACACGCCTCTGCAGCACAGCTCAGCAGCACAGCTCTGCAGCACAGCTCTGCAGTACACCTGGGCACCTGGCAGGCATCCCACCAAGATCTGGCTGGACTTCATTGTGCAAAAGTCCTTTTCCCCTCTTAGGGTCTCTGGGTTTTCGGCCTCTGCTTCTGTCGATGGTCGTGAGGCAGATAGGGATTTCCGTCCAGATTCTTACAGTGGATAAGTGCCATCATTTGTATCGAAGGTCCCATGTCTGGGAATCAACTGCCGCCTCTTCAAATTCCGCACGGATCAAGATCCATCTCAGACCCAAGCTGCCACCGACTAGGACCCTGGCTGCCCTTGCAGGGCCAAAACCCTCCACCAAACGGATATCAAGAAAGTGGGGGGCAGAGTTCTCTTTCTCAGAGAAAAGGGACATTTTTTGTGTCCCGGCCCTAAGGCACTGTTCTCCCTGCTGCCTGCTGAAATTCCGCATGGATCAAGATTCCTCGCAGACCCCAGCTGCCGCCGACATGGACCCTGGCTGCCTTTGCAGGGCCAAAACCCTCCTCCAAACTGACATCAAGAAAGTGGGGAGCAGAGTTCCCTTTCTCCGAGAAAAGGGACACTTTTTGTGTCCCAGCCCTAAGGCACTCTGCTCCCGGAAGCCACCTGAAATTCCGTATGGATCAAGATTCCTGGCTGACGCAAGGTGCCATCAACTAGAACTCTGGCTGCAATTGTAGGGCTAAATGCTTCCTTAAAACTGGCATCATGGATTTGGGAGATTGAGTTTTCTTTCACGTGGAAAAGTGCCATCATTTGTATCGTAGGCCACATGTCTGGGAGTCGACAACCGCCTCTTCAATTCCGCATGGATCAAGATCCCTCACAGACCCAAGCTGCCACCGACAAGGACCCTGGCTGCCAGTGCAGGGCCAAAACCCTCCTCCAAACTGACAACAAGAAAGTGGGGGGCAGAGTTCTCTTTCTCAGAGAAAAGGGACACATTTTGTGTCCCGGCCTCACTATTCTCCCCTGCTGCCTGCTGAAATTCCGCATGGATCAAGATTCTCTCATGAACCCAAGCTACCACGGGAAAAGGACCCACAAGCTGCCCTTGCAGAATTAAAACCCTCCTCAAACAGACATCAAGAAATTAGAGGCAGAGTTCTCTTTCTCAGAGAAAAGAGACACTTTTTGTGTCCCGGCCCTAAGGCACTCTGCTCCCTGCTGCCTCTTCAAATTCCGTATGGATCAAGATTCCTCGCAGACTGAAGCTGCCACCAACAAGGACCCTGGCTGCCCTTGCAGGGCCAAAACCCTCCTCCAAACTGACATCAAGAAACTGGGGGGCAGAGTCTCTTTCTCAGAGAAAACGGACACTTTTTGTGTCCCGGCCCTAAGGCACTCTGCTCCCGGACGCCACCTGAGATGCCGCACGGATCAAGATCCCTCACAGACCCAAGCTGCCATCCACCAGAATTCTGGTTGCAATTGTAGGGCTAAATGCCTCCTAAAAACTGGCATCATGGTTTCGGGGGACTGAGTTTTCTTTCACATGGAAAAGCGCCATTGTTTGTATCGAAGGCCACATACCTGGGAGTTGACAGCCGCATGCTGAAATTCCACATGGATCAAGATCCCTAGCACACCCAAGCTGCCACCGACAAGGACCCTGGCTGCCCTTGCAGGGCCAAAACCCTCCTCCAAACTGCATCAATAAAGTGGGGGGCAGAGTTCCCTTTCTCAGAGAAAAGGGACACTTTTTGTGTCTAGGCCCTAAGGCACTCTGCTCCCGGACGCCACCTGAAATTCCGTATGGATCAAGATTACTGGCTGACGCAAGCTGCCATCAACCAGGACTCTGGTTGCAATTGTAGGGCTAAAATCCTCCACCAAACCAACATCATGAATTTCAGGCCTAAGTTTTCTTTCACGTGGATAAGTGCCATCATTTTTATCGTAGGCCCCATGTCTGGGAATCAACTGCCGTCTCTTCAAATTCCGCAAGGATCAAGATCCCTCACAGACCCAAGCTGCCACCGACAAGGACCCTGGCTGCCCTTGCAGGGCCAAAATCCTCTACCAAACTGGCATCAAGAAAGTGGGGGGCAGAGTTCTCTTTCTCAGAGAAAAGGGACACTTTTTGTGTCCCGGCCCTAAGGCACTGTGCTCCCGGACGCCACCTGAAATGCCGCACGTATCAAGATCCTTCCCAGACCCAAGCTGCCATCAACTAGAACTCTGGCTGCAATTGTAGGGCTAAATGCCTCCTAAAAACTGGCATCATGGATCTGGGGGACTGAGTTTTCTTTCACATGGGAAAGTGCCATCATTTGTATCGTAGGCCCCATGTCTGGGAGTCGACAGCCGCCTCTTCAAATTCCGCATGGAGCAAGATCCATCACAGACCCAAGCTGCCACCGACAAGGACCCTGGCTGCCCTTGCAGGGCCAAAACCTCCTCCAAACTGACATCAAGAAACTGGGGGGCAGAGTTCTCTTTCTCAGAGAAAAGGGCACTTTTTGTGTCCCGGCCCTAAGGCACTGTTTTCCCTGCTGCCTCTTCAAATTCCGCATGGATCAAGATTCCTGCAGACCCAAGCTGCCACCGACAAGGACCCTGGCTGCCCTTGCAGGGCCAAAACCCTCCTCCAAACTGACATCAAGAAAGTGGGGGGCAGAGTTCTCATTCTCAGAGAAAAGGGACACTTTTTGTGTCCCGGCCCTAAGGCACTCTGATCCCGGACGCCACCTGAGATGCCGCACGGATCAAGATCCTTCCCACACCCAAGCTGCCATCAACCAGAATTCTAGTTGCAATTGTAGGGCTAAATGCCTCCTTAAAACTGGCATCATGGATTTGGCAGACTGAGTTTTCTTTCACGTGGATGTCACGATCCGCTCGTAGGAGCAGGGGTCGTGATGGTTCGTTACTTTGAATCTCAGAGTGCAAAAGAAAACAGGGCCAAGTATTTTTGCTTCAATCAAAATCAAAGCACTTTATTGAGTGCCAACAACACGCTTATGCGATAGAGGAGAGAGAGAGAGAAGAAAGAGAGAGAGAAAAGGAAAGGAGGGGCATAGCTACCACGGCACGACGAGATCCTCGTTGTCCGGATCCGATGGATTCGTCTCGTCCCTAGGGAGTACTCGTAGGGGTACTTTTTGAGAGTCTCTTTATAGTCTTTTCGAAAGCGAGGGGCAGGTAAGCAAGAGATGAGGCAATCCCTCCAGAGACGAGGGGCAAGTAGCCAGCAGGTGGGGAGTAAGGCCCATTGTTTTAGAGTACAGGTGCAGCTGTACCGGACATATAGCTCGGTTCTTTCCATCCCGGTAGCCGGGAGAATGCGGTTCCCACAGGCATGTACCAAAACGCCTCTGCAGCACAGCTCAGCAGCACAGCTCTGCAGTACACCTGGGCACCTGGCAGGCACCCCATCAAGATCTGGCTGGACTTCTATTGTGCAAAAGTCCTTTTCCCCTCTTAGGGTCTCTGGGTTTTCGGCCTCTGCTTCTGTCGATGGTCGTGAGGCAGATAGGGATTTCCGTCCAGACTCTTACAGTGAATAAGTGCCATCATTTGTATCGAAGGTCCCATGTCTGGGAATCAACTGCCGTCTCTTCAAATTCGCATGGATCAAGATCCATCTCAGACCCAAGCTGCCACCGACTAGGACCCTGGCTGCCCTTGCAGGGCCAAAACCCTCCACCAAACGGACATCAAGAAAGTGGGGGGCAGAGTTCTCTTTCTCAGAGAAAAGGGACACTTTTTGTGTCCCAGCCCTAAGGCACTGTGCTCCCTGCTGCCTGCTGAAATTCCGCATGGATCAAGATTCCTCGCAGACCCCAGCTGCCGCCGACATGGACCCTGGCTGCCTTTGCAGGGCCAAAACCCTCCTCCAAACTGACATCAAGAAAGTGGGGAGCAGAGTTCCCTTTCTCCGAGAAAAGGGACACTATTTGTGTCCCAGCCCTAAGGCACTCTGCTCCCGGAAGCCACCTGAAATTCCGTATAGATCAAGATTACTGGCTGACGCAAGCTGCCATCAACTAGAACTCTGGCTGCAATTGTAGGGCTAAATGCTTCCTTAAAACTGGCATCATGGATTTTGGAGATTGAGTTTTCTTTCACGTGGATAAGTGCCATAATTTGTATCGTAGGCCCCATGTCTGGGAGTCGACAACCGCCTCTTCAATTCCGCATGGATCAAGATCCCTCACAGACCCAAGCTGCCACCGACAAGGACCCTGGCTGCCAGTGCAGGGCCAAAACCCTCCGCCAAACTGACATTGTTGAAAGTTAGATCTAGTTCTTTTCCTCAGGAATTTTTCTCCCATGAGTTGCTAAGACACAAATGACTAAGTACTTAAGAGAAACAAAGCACAAGGGTAGAGCCTTTCTCCGTGGCAGAGTGGGGCAAAATTGCCCCTCACAGAAGCAGAGCCTAGTAACGCGAGATTTAGAGAGACTGAAAAGCAAAGGCAGAGGGAAGTCACGCCCTCTTGCTCGGGACCCTCAGAGCTGGACGGTCAGAGCTGCTGTCTGCTGAACCCACGGCCCCTGAGAAGCCAGCGCGGAGCTGCCGGTCTGTCTGCTGTGAGTCTCTGCCCTCTGCCCCATCGGGAGCCGACCTGCCTGCCACCAGCCCGCTTTTCTCCGCTACATTGTAGCGGGGTTTTTCCCTGCACCTGGAGACCCCTTACCGTCCCAGCTCCCTGTGTCCGGAGATCCTACTGTAGCACCGACACCAGCTGCCCCTCCCGAGGGTCTGTAGAGCAAGGGCTCTCCTCCATCCCTCCGTGCTTAGGGCAGTCGCCATTCGCCGTGTGCTACCTGAGCTCACGCCGGAGCGCCCCCTGCAGCCACCGGAGAATCACCGCACCCAGAGCGCCCCTGCAGGCTATGACTGAAACTGCACCAAAGAGAAAAGGTGCCTGAAGCCGAGCAGGCTGCCACTGGGTTTCTAGTTCTGTTTGTTGATTAACGTTATAGTTGTTGTTATTTGTTATCCTTGTTTTAGATAGTAATAAAAAACTGTTATTCCTATTCCCATATCTTTGCCTAAGAGCCTCTTGATTTCAAATTTATAATAATTCAGAGGGAGAGAGGTTACAGTTTCCCACCCCAAGAGAAGCTCCTGCCTTCCTTAACAGACACCTGTCATTCAAACCAAGACAGATTTTGGCGCCCAACGTGGGGCACGAGAGCATCGAGAAGAAAAAAGATAACAGTTCTTGAGTAACGCAGTTTTTTTGTGCTAGATATAAGAACCTCATTAGGTTGCACCATGTGGTCTAGCTTATTCCGGTTCGTATGGCAAGTAGTCACAGCTGTTTCTCTCCCATTTGCAGCCCCATATCTAAACATGAGCCCTATAACTAAAGCTACAGTGGCTGTTATACAGTTTGTGCCATGAGTCAATAAGGTGAAGAATTCATGGATTTTCAACTTCCTCTGGAAGGCAGGCATGTGGATTCACAGCTACCACACACTAATGACATGTTTTCAGAGTTACTTTAATAATAGTACCTACTGCGAAGAAGTGACACCAAAAGAAATGTTCTCACAACCCTTCACCCAGCTCTTTGAGCCTATCCCGCCAATCTTTGAGGGGTTCAAATCTTCTCTAGATGCTAATGATACCATACAGTGGCTAGTGTTGCTAATAAGCCTGCTCTATTTAGCATTCAGAGATAAAGGGGCTCTGACTTGGATAGCCACTCTGACATCTACCCCAGACAATAGGGATGGGGCCCCAGAACCTGACATGACCCCAAAGACTAGAGATGCTGCCACAGAAACTGACCTAACCCTAGAAACTAGGGATGCTGCCACAGAACCTGACATTGCCCCAGAGACTAGGGATGTAGCCACAGAACCTGACACAGCCCCAGAGACTAAGGATGTAGCCACAGAACCTGACATAGCCCCAGAAACTAGGGACACCATCCCAGTACCTGACATTGCCCCAGACAGTAGGGATGTTGCTACAGAGTCTGACCCGGCCCCACAGCCCACCTCAGAAACAACCCACCCAGATTGGGTGGGAGTCCTGGTGAAAGAGATACGTGAGATGAGCCAAGTGCTGAAGGAATACACTTGCCCAGCTGGTGGGAAACCCTTCCCGTACCCCAAAGAGGGAGAGTCTAATGAAACAGCAGAAGAACCCAAGGACGCTATCACCGCTCAGGCTCCAGTCAGATCAGAGGGGCAGCCACAGCCAGTAGCAGTTGCCCCTGTGGAAAAGAAGAAGACTAAGGTCAAACCAGAGCAGCCAGTGAGTAATAATGGAGAAACAGGGCCCTCTCAACCAGTAGGGAGACCAAGGATTGAAATCACTACTGAGTCCCTGGAGTATGACAGTCTCCGTAATCTACGAAAAGACATTGTGCGACGGGGTCGTGAGCCTTTTACAACCTAGTTACTTCGGGTCTGAGACCTTATGGGTATGAGCGTGCAGCTGGATAGTATTGAGGCAAGGCAGCTGGGACCCTTGTCCCAGGACTCAGGGGTTGATCAAGTATTTAGAAGAGATGACGAGCCCCTGTCTCTCTGGGAACAGCTTTTAATAAGTGTAAGAGAGAGGTTTGTCAACAGAGAGAGAATGCAGGAATATCATCATAGAAGACCATAGAAGACCCTTGAGGAGGGAATCCAACAGCTGAGGGAGGTGGCAATATTGGAAGTACTCTTTAGGAGGGATGGACAACATGATAACGACCCCGACAAGGTCAAGTGTACAGGGCAAATGTTGTGGAATCTGGCAAAGCTAAGACCCTCCCAATACACCATCTTCATTGCAACAATTAATGCTGATGACAACCGAGAGACAGTGAGCTCCATAGCCACCAAACTCAAGAATTATGATAGTATGATCAGTGGCCCAATACAGGCTCAGGTCTCTGCTGTGGTCAAAGACCTCAGAGAAGAGATAATGAAGGAAGTGAGGGAGGAGATGAGGTTGATGAGTGCGGCACCAGTGCGAGTCACAAGCCCCAAAGTCAGAGCCCAGCGCCCCCCAGCCAGGGAGAGAGGGTACACCCCACGATCTGAGCTGTAGTTCTTCCTGTGTGATCACGGAAAAAACATGAGAAAGTGAGATAGAAAACCCACTACTACCCTGGCAGCACAGGTACAGCAACTCAAAGAGGGAAATACTAACCGAGGCAGGGGGTCTACTAAAATGAAAGTAGCCTCAGCCTCCTGTGACCGAGATGCCAGATATTACAGAAGAGAAGACGATCTCTTAAATCCCCTCGAGGAGACCTCTACCATGTACGCCCAAGAAAGAAATGACAACCAGAGCTAGAGGGGCCCTGCCTCTAGCCAAGAAGAGGCACGGGAAAACCAGGTCTTTTGGACAGTGTGGATCCGATGGCCTGGCACATCAGAACCACAAAAATATAAAACGTTAGTTGATACTAGTGCGCAGTGTACCTTAATACCATCAAGACATGTGGGGGCAGAACCTGTTTCTATTGCCGGAGTGACAAGGGGATCACAGCAATTAACTTTGTTAGAAGCCGAAGTGAGCCTGACCGGGAAAGAGTAGCAGAAACACCCCATTGTGACTGGTCCAGAGGCCCCATGCATTCTAAGCATAGACTTCCTCCGGAATGGCTACTACAAAGACCCAAAAGGACTCAAGTAAGCTTTCAGAATAGCAGCTGTAGAGGCAGAGGGCATCAGGCAACTGAACACCTTGCCTGAACTATCGGAAAATCCAAATGCAGTAGGACTCCTGAGAGTAAAAGAGCAACAAGTGCCAATTGCCACCTCGACAGTGCACCGCCGGCAGTACCGGACGAATCGAGACGCCGTGATCCCCATCCACAAGATGATCCGCGACCTGGAAAGCCAAGGAGTGTTCAGTAAAGCCCACTCACCCTTCAACAGCCCCATCTGGCCTGTGCACAAGTCTGACGGGGAATGGAGATTGACTGTAGACTATCGTGGCTTGAATGAAGTGACTCCACCATTGAGTGCTGCTGTGCCAGACATGCTGGAGCTCCAGTACGAGCTGGAGTCCAAGGCAGCAAAATAGTATGCCACCATTGACATCGCCAATGCGTTCTTCTCCATCCCTCTGGCAGCGGAGTGCAGGCCTCAGTTCGCCTTCACCTGGAGGGGTGTGCAATATACCTGGAATCAGTTACCCCAAGAGTGGAGGCACAGCCCCACGATCTGCCATGGACTAATCCAGGCTGCACTAGAAAAGAGTGAAGCTCCAGAACATCTCCAATACATCGATGACATCATTGTGTGAGGGAACACGGCAGCAGAAGTATTTGAGAAAGAAGAGAAGATCATCACGATCCTCCTGGAAGCCGGTTTTGCCATCAAGAAAAGCAAAGTCAAGAAACCTACTCGAAAGATCCAGTTCTTGGAAATAAAATGGCAAGATAGACAGCGCCAGATTCCCACGGAGGTCATCAATAAGATCACTGCGATGTCTCCGCCGACTAATAAAAAAGAAACTCAAGCTTTCCTAAGGGCCATAGGCTTTTAGAGAATGCACATTCCAGAGTACAGCCAGATTGTGAGCCCTCTCTACCTGGTCACCCGCAAAAAGAACGATTTTCACTGGGGCCCTGAACAGCAACAAGCATTTGCCCAGATCAAGCAAGCGATCGCTCATGCAGTAGCGCTTAGCCCAGTAAAGACGGGACCAGAAGTGAGGAATGTGCTTTACTCTGCAGCCGGGAACAAGAGCTTGTCCTAGAGCCTTTAGCAGAAGGTGCCTAGAGAGACTCGAGGCCGACCACTGAGATTCTGGAGCCAGAGTTACAAAAAGTCCGAAGCCAACTACACCCCCACAGAGAAAGAAATCTTAGCCGCCTATAAAAGAGTTCAAGCCACCTCAGAGGTAATTGGCACTGAAGCACAACTCCTCCTAGCACCTCGACTACCAGTGCTGAAGTGGATGTTCAAAGAAAAGGCTCCCTCTACCCACCACGCCACCGATGCCACATGGAGTAAGTAAATCGCACTTATCACACAGCGCGCCCGCATTAGAAATCCGAACCGCCCTGAGATCCTAGAAATAATTACGAACTGGCCAGAAGGTGAGAGTTTTGGTCTCACTGATGAAGAGGAGCAAGAGCAAGTGACCCGGGCTGAGGAGGCTCCACCATATACTCAACTGCTAGATGAAGAAAAGTGCTACGCCCTTTTCACTGATAGTTCCTGTCGCATCATAG
>JAVTVJ010005422.1:0-10501 GCA_034509425.1 Eopsaltria australis | reverse complement strand
CAGCCAGGGTCCCTGTCGATGGAAGCTTGGGTCTGTGAGGGATCTTGTTCCATGCGGAATTTGAAGAGGCGGCAGTCGACTCCCAGACAGGGGACCTACGATACAAATGATGGCACTTTTCCACGTGAAAGAAAACTTAGGCCCCCAGATTCATGATGTCGGTTTGGTGGAGGGTTTTAGCACTACAAATGCAACCAGAGTCCTCGTTGATGGCAGGTTGCGTCAGCGAATAATCCTTATCCATACGGAAATTCAGGTGGCGTGCGGGAGCAGAGTGCCTTAGGGCCACGACAGAAATAGTGTCCTTTTCTCTAAGAATCAGAGCTCTGCCCCCCAGTTTCTTGATGTCAGTTTGGAGGAGGGTTTTGGCCCTGCAAGGGCAGCCAGGGTCATTCTTGGTGGCAGCTTGGGTCTGCGAGGAATCTTAATCCATGCGGAATTTCAGCATGCGGCAGTAAACTCCCAGATATGTGGCATTCGATGCAAACAATGGCGCATTTCCATGTGAAAGAAAACTCTGTCCCCCAGATGCATGATGCCAGTTTTTAGGAGACATTTAGCCCTACACTTACAGCCAGAGTTCTAGTTGATGGCAGCTTGGGTCTGGGAAGGATCTTGATCCATGCGGCATTTCAGGTGGCGTCCGGGAGAAGAGTGCCTTAGGGCCGGGACACAAAAAGTGTCCCTTTTCTCTGAGAAAGAGAACTCTGCCCCCCAGTTTCTTGATGTCAGTTTGGAGGAGGGTTTGCCCCTGCAAGGTCAGCCAGGGTCCTTGTCGGTGGCAGCTTGGGTCTGCGAGGAATCTTGATCCATACGGAATTTCAGGAGGCAGCAGGAAGCAGAGTGCCTTAGGTCCGGGACACAAAAAGTGTCCCTTTTCTCTGAGAAAGAGAACTCTGCCCCCCAGGCTCTTGATGTCAGTTTGGAGGGGAGTTTTGGCCCTGCAAGGGCAGCCAGGGTCATTGTCGGTGGCAGTTTGGGTCTGTAAAGGGGATCTTGTTCCATGCGGAATTTGAAGAGGCGGCTTTCTACTCCCAGACATGGAGCCTAAGATACAAATGATGGCACTTTTCCACGTGAAAGAAAACTTAGGCCCCCAGATTCATGATGTCGGTTTGGTGGTGGGTTTTAGTCCTACAAATGCAACCAGAGTTCGGGCTGATGGCAGCTTGCGTCAGCGAATAATCTTGATCCGTGTGGCATTTCAGGTGGCGTCCGGGAGAAGAGTGCCTTAGGGCCACGACAGAAAAAGTGTCCCTTTTCTCTGAGAAAGAGAACTCTGCCCCCCAGTTTCTTGATGTCAGTTTGGAGGAGGTTTTGGCCCTGCAAGGGCAGCCAGGGTCCCTGTCGGTGGAAGCTTGGGTCTGCGAGGAATCTTGATCCATACGGAATTTTAGGAGGCAGCAGGGAGAACAGTGCCTTAGGGCCGGGACACAAAAAGTGTCCCTTTTCTCTGAGAAAGAGAACTCTGCCCCCCAGTTTCTTGATGTAAGTTTGGAGGAGGATTTTGGCCCTGCAAGGGCAGCCAGGGTCCTTCTTGGTGGCAGCTTGGGTCTGAGAGGAACCTTGATCCATACGGAATTTCAGGAGGCAGCAGGGAGCACAGTGCCTTAGGGCCGAGAAACAAAAGTGTCCCTTTCCTCTGAGAAAGAGAACTCTGCCCCCCAGTTTCTTGATGTCAGTTTGGAGGAGGGTTTTGGCCCTGCAAGGGCAGCCAGGGCATTTTGTGTAGCACCTGCCAAGGTCTGGGAATCTTGATCATCGCAATTTTCAGGAGGCAGCAGGGAGCAAGAGTGCCTTAGAGCGAGGATACAAAAAGTGTCCCTTTTCTCTGAGAAAGAGAACTCTGACCCCCACTTTCTCTTGATGTCAGTTTGGAGGAGGTTTTGCAGCCTGCAAAGTGCTGTGGGAGTCCCTTGTCCATTGGCTTCTTGGGTCTCACGAGGAATCTTGATCCATACGGAATATCAGGAGGAAGCAGGAGCACAATTGCCTTAGGGCGGGACACAAAAAGTGTCCCTTTTCTCTGAAAGAACTCTGCACCCCACTTTCTTGATGTCGAAGGTTTGGAGGAGGGTTTGGCCCTGCAAGGGCAGCCAGGGTCCTAGGCGGTGGCAGCTTGGGTCTGCGAGGAATCTTGATCCATACGAATTTTCAGGAGGCAGCAGGGATCAGAGTGCCTAAGGGCCGGGACACAAAAAGTGCTTGTTTTCTCTGAGAAAGAGAGCTCTGCCCCCAGTTTCTTGATGTCAGTTTGGAGGAGGGTTTTGGCCCTGCAAGGGCAGCCAGGGTCCTTCTCGGTGGCAGCTTGGGTCTGTGAGGGATCTTGCTCCATGCGGAATTTGAAGAGACGGCAGTTGATTCCCAGACATGTGGCCTACGATACAAATGATGGCACTTATCCACGTGAAAGAAAACTTAGGCCCCTGATTCATGATATCGGTTTGGTGGGGGTTTTGGCCCTACAAATGCAACCAGAGTCCTGGTTGATGGCAGCTTGCGTCAGCGAATAATCTTGATTCATACGGAATTTCAGGTGGCGTCCGGGAGCACACTGCCTTAGGGCTGGGACACAAAGAGTGTCCCTTTTCTTTGAGAAAGAGAACTCTGCCCCCCACTTTCTTGATGTCAGTTTGGAGGAGGGTTTTGGCCTGCAAGGGGCAGCCAGGGTCCCTGGTCGTGCAGCTTGGGTCTGCGAGATCTTGATCCATTACGGAATGTAAGACGCAGCAGGGAGCAGAGTGCCCTTAATTATATAGGGGCCGGGACACAAAAGTGTCCCTTTTCTCTGAGGAAAGAGAACTCTGCCCCCCAGTTTTCGTGATGTTCAGTTTTGGAGGAGGTTTTGGCCCTGCAAAGGGCAGCCCCAGGGTCCCTGTTGTGCAGCTTGGGTCTGCGAGGAATCTGATCCATACGGAATATCGATGGGAAGAGGGGAGCAGAGTGCCTTAGGGCCGGGACACAAAAGTGTCCCTTCCTCTGAGAAGAGAACTCTGCCCCCCAGTTCTTGATGCAGTTTGGAGGAGGGTTTTGCCCTGCAAAGGCAGCCAGGGTCCTTGTTGGTGGCAGCTTGGGTCTGCGAGGAATCTTACTCCATGCGGAATTTCAGCATGCGGCTGTCAACTCCCAGATATGTGGCCTTCGATGCAAAACAATGGCGCTTTTCCATGTGAAAGAAAACTCAGTCCCCCAGATGCATGATGCCAGTTTTTAGGAGGCATTTAGCCCTACAATTGCAGCCAGAGTTCTAGCTGATGGCAGCTTGGGTCTGGGAAGGATCTTGATCCATGCGGCATTTCAGGTGGCGTCCGGTGTTGCCTATTCCCCCAGCCTGGAAAAGAAACTCGAGATCATTTTAGCAAGGAGGTAATATAAAAGGGGATCTTTATTTTGAAGGTCTTCAGGAGCAGTTATGGAAAGGTGTCCATAAAAGCCCAGCCCTCCAGGGGTGAGTACATATTTATAGCTTTTAGGAAATTAGCATAATTGATTAAGAGCACCAATAAGGAGAACAAGTGGCGATTCAATTCCCCCTCAGGTCCAGCCCCTTCCCTGGAGCCCCCCTCTCAGCACTGGCTGCACTCTGCTTATGAAAATGTACCTCAGAGGTGTTCTCGGCCTTGGTTCCCGGGAAGAACTGCGAATAGACAGGGCCTTGGCAACCCCCTGGCGGCTTGGAGCTCTGGAATTTGTTTTGCTTTCTGCTTAGGAAAGGCTATGGAAGGTTACTGGAAAAAAAAAACTAGCTATTAAATAGTAGGCTACAGGCCACAAATATGGCAGAGAGTTAAGAGAACATGATAAAAGAAAAAAGGCAGACAAACGGCAGTCATTCCCCCCTTTTTTAGGACTAACAAGACTCTGTCTGTCTAGTTCTACTTGGCATTCAACCATCCTCTGTTTTATACAACTGGCTATCCCACTTGTTGTTACACAGATGCTAATTATAACTACAGTTACTATGAACATTTCTTTTATCTAGGTTCAGTTTGGTAACCATGAAGTGAGTGTACTGAAGATATTCAAGGTTCAGTAAGCTCTTTTTAGAGTTACTTTGTGTAGAATTTGAGTTTGCTTTCAAATTTCAACCAAATTTCTAAAAAAATTTTTCATTCAGATTTGCATAAGAACAACAACTAGTGTTAATGATTTTGTGGCTAGTAGGAAATTAAGAGCTATTTTGTTTTGTCAACAGCCTTTAATATGATTAAACATTACAGTTGGAATCACAGCTCCATGGGCACAGGCCCAATCTTTATCTTGGGGCAAAACTTACCAGGCCAGATTCTCAACTTTGACAAGTTGTCCTTATGAAGAGCTTTTGGATACATTTTGGACTAGAGTTACATGCAAATTTAGGACCAAATTTGAATCACGGTTACCAACTGTACAGATAAGAGGTACAAACAGAAACAGTTTAAATCTATCATTCGTCAATTATGTATCAGTCTCTGTTTTCTGGCTGTCTATGGAGGCAGACGTCTTCTTAACTTCTGCGAGCAGTGAATTCAAGGCTCCTCTGCCAGCAGCTTTGGATTTGGTGAGGGTAGTCAGGACTTGGAATGACTCTTGTTACTTAGCTCGTAAGATTACTGTCCCTTCATTCAACATAGACTCAGTCTCTAGGCTTGAATAGTTGCTAGTCTTCCTTCCTTCTAGATGACTTTGCTCAGTTCTAGATCTTTCATTGATATAATCAGTTCATCTTTTTGTGATGGCACATTTGATGGTAACACTTTTCTCATGGTTACCTGGTTCGTGGTTGTTACTGCATAACCTGTCTTTTGTTTGCCATCTCGCATGAAGCTGCTCTCATCTGCATACAGCTCCAGGCTGGCACATCTTTCAGGTCTGCTCTGCTGGAATAGGCTTCTTCCATGGTCTGCAAACAGTCAGACTTAAATACATTATCAGTTAGTGCTGGGAAAAGACATACTAGGATTGACAGCAAACGTTTTCAGAATAACATTATCCAGTTTCAGTAGCATGGCATAGGGTCCATGTCTTCTATGTTCACAGAAGAAACTTACAGTGGGTTGCATGCAACTGTTGGATGTATCAATTCTTGGCTGCTGGTTGTATGCAGCAATTTTCAGTTGCTGACTGCCCTAGTTCTCCAGTTTCAGGATTAATTTACATAATAGTAAAGAGTCCTTGGTCTTTTACTCACAAGATACAGGAGAAGGTCTTACAAATTTAACTCAGTAAACCATTCTAAAGATATTTGTTAACACAGGACTCTGCTTACGTATAGCTGTTTGAAGGGAGCCCAACGGCTTCTTTCTTTGGGCTCGTGTTCCCTTTTGAGTGGCTTACCAGTAGCAGACAAGAGTGCTGCTGCCGTCGCACGGGCGGGACGGGCGCGGCATGCGGGCACCCCCGCCCAGGGGCACCCCCGGCTCGCCCGCGCTCGGCCCGTGCTGCTGCTCACAGCAGCTCTCGGGTGTCCTTAAAACAAGCTCGTTACTGTGGAAAGTGCGATAGGGCCGTTCCTGCTCTTAGATCTCACATTCCCGGCCCGCTCTGGGCCGGTGCGGGCGGGCCCCAGGAGCAGCGAGTGAGCCGGGCCGTGGCCGCGCAGCGGCGGCCCCGCCTCCGCCAGAGCAGGGCCGAAGCAGCGCAGCGGCAGCCCCGGTCCCGGTTCGCTTCCTGGGACCGCTCCCCCGCGCATCCCCCGGCCGTGACCAGGGCAATGGCAGGAATCACCTCCGCCCCTCTCAGAGCGGCTGGTGCCCCGCTTCTGTCACGGGGAGTGACCGCCCTGCTCGCGGAGCCGTCCCGGAAGTCCGGGAGTCGCCCTTGCCTTAAAATCTTGGAAAAACTTTTTACAGATGGAACATAGAAAGTGGGGGCTTCTCCCCCTTCCCTTACAATGGTGCGAACCGAGCTTTCTCGGCCGTTCCACAAAACTTGCTGGAAGCGAGGATCTCCCCCTCGCCTCCCACTAAGGAGCAGGCTGGACACCCAGCCTCTCCACAGACCTGTAGGAAGCGAGGATTTCTCACTCGCCTCCCACCTAGGAGCAGGCTGGGCACCCAGCCGCTCCACAAACCTGTAGGAAGTGGGAATCTCTCCCCAGCCTCCCACCAAGGAGCAGGCTGGACACCCAGCCGCTCCACAAACCTGTAGGAAATGGGAATCTCTCCCCAGCCTCCCACCAAGGAGCAGGCTGGACACCCAGCCGCTCCACAAACCTGTAGGAAGCGGGGCCCATCCCCCACCTCCTACCAAGAAGCAGACCATGCCTCCCCCGGCCGCTCCATGCCCAGATGTCTCCAGGCCAGCTTTCAATTCAAAACTCGCATGTGCTAAACATGAAATAAACTTTCGCACTGTGGAAATTTTTTTTTGCCCCTTTTTTTTTTTCTTCTTTTACCCCGGTTTTGGGGAAAACCCAATCCTCATTCCGAGATCAACACCGCCTCCTCCCCACCAGCCGATCTCTGGCAGGTTGGAAAATCGGGCAACAGGAAATTGTGAGAAATGATTTTCAAAGCAAATTTTCTCACCACCACGCCCAGGTTGTCCTACGGGATCGCGTAACAATTACTGACTTTAAACAATACAAATACGATAAACAATACACACACATACAAACTCACACTACACAACGAAAAAAGAACCACCTTATACTTACCATCCTTGTGGGATCTATGGAGAAACCATGGTGTCTCGACCTCCGGCCCGTGGCAGGGAATTCTTTAGATTGCTGTCAGAAAGGGATTCCTTGCAGGATGTTTTCGGTCCAGAGGAAGGGTACCAGGTTCTCGTGTCCCTTCTGGGTGTGCCAAATAACTGTTGCCTTTTCCCCCAGCCTGGAAAAGAACCTCGAGACCATTTTAGCAAGGAGGTAATATAAAAGGGGATCTTTATTTTGAAAGTCTTCAGGAGCAGTTATGGAAAGGTGTCCATAAAAGCCCAGCCCCTCCAGGGGTGGGTACATATTTATAGCTTTTAGGAAATTAGCATAATTAAGAGCACCAATAAGGAGAACAAGTGGCGATTCAATTCCCCCTCAGGTCCAGCCCCTTCCCTGGACCCCCCCTCTCAGCACTGGCTGCACTCTGCTTATGAAAATGTACCTCAGAGTTGTTCTCGGCCTTGGTTCCCAGGAAGAACTGAGATAGGACAGGGCCTTGCAACCCCCTGGGGCTTGGAGCTCGGGAATTTGTTTTGTCTTTCTGCTTCGGGAAAGGCTATGGAAAGGTACTGGAAAAACTAGCTATTAATATAGTGCTACAGGAGCCACAAAAATTATTGATGCAAGAGTACAGAGAACATATAAAAGAAAAAAGGCAGAAACCAAACGGCATCACCGGGACACAGTGCTAGGCCGGGACACAAAAGTTGTCCCTTTTCTCGAGAAGAGAACTCTGGCCCCCCAGTTTCTTGATGTCTGTGGTTGGAGGAGGGTTTTGGCCCTGCAAGGGCAGCAGGGTCCTTGTTGGTGGCAGCTTGGTCTGCGAGGGATCTTTACTGCATGCGAATGTGAGAGGCGGCAGTCGACTCCCAGATATGAGGCCTTCGATTCAAACAATGGCGCTTTTCCATGTGAAAGAAAACTCAGTCCCCCAGATGCATGATGCCAGTTTTTAGGAGGCATTTAGCCCTACAATTGCAGCCCGAGTTCTAGCTGATGGCAGCTGGGGTCTGGGAAGGATCTTGATCCATGCGGCATTTCAGGTGGTGTCCGGGAGCAGAGTGCCTTAGGGCGCGGACACAAAAAGTGTCCCTTTTCTCTGAGAAAGAGAACTCTGCCCCCCACTTTCTTGATGTCAGTTTGGAGGAGGGTTTTGGCCCTGCAAGGGCAGCCAGGGTCCTTGTCGGTGGCAGCTTGGGTCTGCGAGGAATCTTGATCCATACGGATTCTCAGGAGGAAGCAGGGAGCAGAGTGCCTTAGGGCCAGACACAAAAAGTGTCCCTTTTCTCTGAGAAAGAGAACTCTGCCCCCCAGTTTCTTGATGTCAGTTTGGAGGAGGGTTTTGGCCCTGCAAGGGCAGCCAGGGTCCTTGTTGGTGGCAGCTTGGGTCTGCGAGGAATCTTAATCCTGCGGAATTTCAGCATGCGGCTGTCAACTCCCAGATAGTGGCTCGAATGCAACGATGGCGCCTTTTCACATGTGAAAGAAATTTGCAGATCCCCAGATGCTGATGCCATTTTTAGGAGGCATTTAGCCCTCAATTGCAGCCAGAGTTCTGAGTGATGGCAGCTTGGGTCTGGCAAGGATCTTGATCATGCGGCATTTCAGGTGTGTTCCGGAGCAGAGTGCCTTAGGGCCGGGACACAAAAGTGTCCCTTTTCTCTGAGAAAGAGAGCTCTGCCCCCCAGGTTCTTGATGTCAGTTTGGAGGAGGGTTTTGGCCCTGCAAGGGCAGCCAGTGTCCTCGTCGGTGGCAGCTTGGGTCTGCGAGTGATCTTGCTCCATGCGGAATTTGAAGAGGCGGCAGTCGACTCCCAGACATGGGGCCTACGATACAACTGATGGCACTTTTCCACGTGAAAGAAAACTTAGGCCCCCAGATTCATGATGTCGGTTTGGTGGAGGGTTTTGGCCCTACAAATGCAACCAGTGTCCTGTGTTGAGGCATCTTGCAGTCAAGCGAATAATCTTGGATCCATACGAATTTCAGGGTGGCGGTCAGGGAGCAGAGTTGCCTTAGGGCCAGGACACAAAAAAGTGTCCCTGTCCTCTGAGAAAGAGAACTCTGCCCCCCACTTTCTTGATGTCAGTTTGGAGGAGGGTTTTCTCCCTGCAATGGCAGCCAGGGTCCCTGTCGGTTGCAGCCTGGGTCTACGAGGGATCTTGATCCGTACGGAATTTCAGGAGGCCGCAGGGAGCACAGTGCCTTTGGGTCCGGACACAAAAAGTGTCCCTTTCCTCTGAGAAAGAGAACTCTGCCCCCCAGTTTCTTGATGTCAGTTTGGAGGAGGGTTTTGGCCCTGCAAGGGCAGCCTGGGTCCTTGTTGGTGGCAGCTTGGGTCTGCGAGGAATCTTAATCCATGCGGAATTTCAGCATGCGGCTGTCAACTCCCAGAGATGTGGCCTTCGATGCAAACAATGGCGGATTTCCATGTGAAAGAAAACTCAGTCCCCCAGATGCATGATGCCAGTTTTTAGGAGGCATTTAGCCCTACAATTGCAGCCAGAGTTCTACCTGATGGCAGCTTGGGTCTGCGGAAGGATCTTGCATCCATCGGCATTTCAGGTGGGTCCGGTGTTGCCTTTTCCCCAGTCTGAAAGAAAAACGTCGAGATTGCTTTTAGCAAGGAGGTAATATAAAAGGGGAATCTTTATTTTGAAGGTCTTCAGGAGCAGTTATGGAAAGGTGTCCATAAAAGCCCAGCCCCTCCAGGGGTGAGTACATATTTATAGCTTTTAGGAAATTAGCATAATTAAGAGCACCAATAAGGAGAACAAGTGGCGATTCAATTCCCCTTCAGGTCCAGCCCCTTCCCTGGAGCCCCCCTCTCAGCACTGGCTGCACTCTGCTTATGAAAATGTACCTCAGAGTTGTTCTCGGCCTTTGTTCCCAGGAAGAACTGAGATAGGACAGGGCCTTGCAACCCCCTGGGGCTTGGAGCTCTGGAATTTGTTTTGTCTTTCTGCTTAGGGAAAGGCTATGGAAAGGTAATGGAAAAACTAGCTATTAATATAGTAGGCTACAGAGCCACAAAAATATGGGCAGAGAGTACAGAGAACATATAAAAGAAAAAAGGCAGAAACCCAACGGCATCAGTCCCCCCTTTTTTAGAGACTAACAAGACTCTGTCTTGTCTAGTCTCTACTCTGCATTCAACCATACCTCTGGTTTATACAACTGGCTATCCCACTAGTTGTTACACAGATGCTAATTATAACTACAGTTACTATGAACATTTCTTTTATCTAGTTTCAGTTTGGTAACCATGAAGTGAGTGTACTGAAGATATTCAAGGTTCAGTAAGCTCTTTTGAGAGTTACTTGGTGTAGAATTTGAGTTTGCTTTCAAATTTCAACCAAATTTCTAAAAAAATTTTTCATTCAGATTTGCATAAGAACAACAACTAGTGTTAATGATTTTGTGGCTAGTAGGAAATTAAGAGCTATTTTGTTTTGTCAACAGCCTTAATATGATTAAACATTACATTGGAATCACGCTCCATGGGCACAGGCACAATCTTTATCTTTGGGCAAAACTTACCAGGCCAGATTCTCAACTTTGACAAGTTGTCCTTATGAAGAGCTTTTGGATACATTTTGGACTAGAGTTACATGCAAATTTTAGGACCAAATTTGAATCACGGTTACCAACTGTACAGATAAGAGGTACAAAAGAACAGTTTTAATCATATCATCTCAATTTGTATCAGTCTCTGTTTTCTGGCTGTCTATGGAGCAGACGTCTTCTTAACTCTGGAGCAGTGAATTCAAGGCTCTCTGCCAGCAGCTTTGGATTTGGTGAGGGTAGTCAGGACTTGGAATGACTCCTTTTACTTAGCTCGTAAGATTACTGTTCCTTCAT
>JAVTVJ010005421.1:0-13791 GCA_034509425.1 Eopsaltria australis | reverse complement strand
CCACTTTCTTGATGTCAGTTTGGAGGAGGGTTTTGGCTCTGCAGGGGCAGCCAGGGTCCTTGTCGGTGACAGCTTGGGTGTGTGAGCGATCTTGATCCATACAGAATTTCAGGAGGCATCCGGGAGCAGAGTGCCTTAGGGCTGGGACAGAAAAAGTGTTCCTTTTCTCTGAGAAAGGGAACTCTGCCCCCCACTTTCTTGATGTCAGTTTGGAGGAGGGTTTTGGCCCTGCAAGGGCAGCCAGGGTCCTTGTCGGTGGTATCTTTGGTCAGCGAGAAATCTTGATCTATGCGGAATTTCTGCAGGCAGCAAGAAGCACAGTGCCTTCGGGCCGAAACACGAATGTGTCCCTTTTCTCTGAGAAAGAGAACTCTGCCCCCCACTTTCTTGATGTCAGTTTGGAGGAGGGTTTTGGCCCTGCAAAGGCAGCCAGGCTCCGTGTCGGTGGCAGTTTGGGTCTGCGGGGAATCTTGATCCATGCGGAATTTAAGCAGGCAGCAGGGAGAACAGTGCCTTAGGGCCGGGATACAAAATGTGTCCCTTTTCTCTGAGAAAGAGAACTGTGCCCCCCAATTTCTTGATGTGAGTTTGGAGGAGGGTTTTGGCCCTGCAAGGGCAGCAAGGGTTTTTCGCGGTGGTAGCTTGGGTCTGTGGTGGATCTTGCTCCATGCGGAATTTGAAGAGGAGGCAGTTGATTCCCAGACATGGGGCCTACGATACAAATGATGGCACTTATCCACGTGAAAGAAAACTCAGTCTCCCAAATCCATGATGCCACTTTTAGGAGGCATTTAGCCCTACAATTGCAGCCAGAGTTCTAGTTGATGGCAACTTGGGTCTGGGAAGGATCTTGATCCATACGGAATTTCAGGTGGCGTCCGGGAGAACAGTGCTTTAGGGCCGGGACACAAAAAGTGTCCCTTTTCTCTGAGAAAGGGAACTCTGCCCCCCACTTTCTTGATGTCAGTTTGGTGGAGGGTTTTGGCCCTGCAAGGGCAGCCAGGGTCCTTGTCGATGGCAGATTGGGTCTGTGAAGATTCTTGATCCATGCGAATTTCAGCAGTCAGCAGGGAGAACAGTGCCTTCGGGCCAGGACACCAAAAGGGTCTCTTTTCTCTGGGAAAGAGAACTCTGCCCCCCACTTTCTTGATGTCAGTTTGGAGGAGGGTTTTGGCCCTGCAAGGGCAGCCAGCGTCCTTCTCGGTGGCAGCTTGGGTTTGCGAGGAATCTTGATCCATGCGGAATTTCAGCAGGCAGCAGGGAGCACAGTGCCTTGGGGCTGGGATACAAAAAGTGTCCCTTTTCTCTGGGAAAGAGAACTCTGCCCCCCACTTTCTTGATGTCAGTTTGGAGGAGGGTTTTGGCTCTGCAGAGGCAGCCAGGGTCCTTGTCGGTGGTATCTTGGGTCAGCGAGAAATCTTGATCTATGCGGAATTTCAGGAGGCAGCAGGAAGCACAGTGCCTTCGGGTCGAAACACGAATGTGTCCCTTTTCTCTGAGAAAGAGAACTCTGCCTCCCACTTTCTTCATGTCAGTTTGGAGGAGGGTTTTGGCCCTGCAAGGGCAGCCAGGGTCCTTCTCGGTGGCAGCTTGGGTCTGTGATGATCTTGCTCCATGCGGAATTTGAAGAGGCGGCATTTGATTCCCAGACATGGGGCCTTCGATACAAATGATGGCACTTATCCACGTGAAAGAAAACTCAGTCTCCCAAATCCATGATGCCAGTTTTAGGAGAGACATTTAGCCCTACAATTTACAGCCAGAGTTCTAGTTGATGGCAACTGCGTCAACCGGAATCTTGATCCATACGAATTTCAGGTAACCGGAGCAGAGTGCCTTAGGGGCTGGGACACAAAAGTGTAGTTTTTCTCTCCCGAGGAACTCTTACTTTCTTGATGTCAGTTTGGAGGAGGTTTGGCCTGCAAGGGCAACCAGGAGTCCTTGTCGGTGGCAGCTAGGGTCTACGGAGGAATCTTGATCCATGCGAGGAATTTCAGGGCAGCAGGGCAGCCAATTGCCTTGGGGCAGGGACACAAAAAGTGTCCCTTTTCTCTGAGAAAGTGAACTCTGCCCCCCACTTTCTTGATGTCAGTTTGGAGGAGGGTTTTGGCCCTGCAAGGACAGCCAGCGTCCTTGTCGGTGGCAGCTTGGGTCTGTGAGGGATCTTGATCCATACGGAATTTCAGGAGGCATCCGGGAGCACAGTGCCTTAGGGCCAGGACACTAAAAGTGTCCCTTTTCTCGGAGAAAGGGAACTCTGCCCCCCTCTTTCTTGATGTCAGTTTGGAGGAGGGTTTTGGCCCTGCAAGGGCAGCCAGGGTCCTTCTCGGTGGCAGCTTGGGTCTGTGATGCATCTTGCTCCATGCAGAATTTGAAGAGGCAGCTATCGCCTCCCAGACATGGGGCCTACGATACAAATGATGGCACTTATCCACGTGAAAGAAAGCTCAGTCTCCCAAATCCATGATGCCAGTTTTTAGGAGGCATTTATCCCTACAATTGCAGCCAGAGTTCTAGTTGATGGTAGCTTGCGTCTGCCAGTAATCTTGATCCATACGGAATTTCAGGTGGCGTCCGGGAGCACAGTGCCTTAGGGCAGGGACACAAAAAGTGTCCCTTTTCTCTGAGAAAGTGAACTCTGCCCCCCACTTTCTTGATGTCAGTTTGGAGGAGGGTTTTGGCCCTGCAAGGACAGCCAGCGTCCTTGTCGGTGGCAGCTTGGGTCTGCAGGGAATCTTGATCCATACGAGATTTCAGGGAGGCATCCGGGGCACAGTGCCTTAGGGCGGGACACAAAAGTGTCCCTTTTCTCACAAGAAAGAGAACTCTGCCCCACTTTCTTGATGTCAGTTTGGAGGAGGGTTTTGGCCCCGCAAGGGCAGCAAGGGTCATTGTCGGTGGCAGCTTGGGTCTGCGAGGAATCTTAATCCATGCGGAATTTCAGCATGCGGCTGTCAACTCAGAGACATGGGGCCTTCGATACAAATGATGGCACTTTTCCACGTGAAAGAAAACTCAGTCTCCCAAATCCATGATGCGTTTTAAGGAGGCATTTAGCCCTGCAATTGCAGACAGAGTTCTAGTTTATGGCAGCTTGCGTCAGCCAGTAATCTTGATCCATACGGATTTCAGGTGGCGTCCGGGAGCAGTGCCTTAGGGCGGGCACAAAAAGTGTCCTTTTCTCTGAAAGACTCTGCCCCACTTTCTTGATGTCAGTTTGGAGAGGGTTTGGCCAGGCAGCCAGGTCCTTGTCAGTGGCAGCTTGGGTCTGAGGAATCTTGATCCATGCGGAATTTCAGCAGGCAGCAGGGAGAACAGTGCATTCGGGCCGGGATACAAAAAGTGTCCCTTTTCTCTGAGAAAGAGAACTCTGCCCCCCACTTTCTTGATGCCAGATTGGAGGAGGGTTTTGGCCCTGCAAGGGCAGCCAGGGTCCTTGTCGGTGGCAGCTTGGGTCTGTGAGGGATCTTGCTCCATGCGGAATTTGAAGAGACGGCAGTTGATTCCCAGACATGGGGCCTACGATACAAATGATGGCACTGATCCACGGGAAAGAAAACTTAGGCCCGAAACTCATGATGTCAGTTTGGTTGAGGATTTTAGCCCTACAAATGCAACCAGAGTCCTGGTTGATGGCAGCTTGCGTCAGCCAGTAATCTTGATCCATATAAAATTTCAGGTGGCGTCCGGGAGCAAAGTGCCTTAGGGACGGGACACAACAGATGTTCCTTTTCTCTGAGAAAGAGAACCCTGCCCCCCACTTTCTTGATGCAGTTTGGAGGAGGTTTTTGGTCCTGCAAGGGCAGCTAGAGTTCTTGTCGGTGGCAGCTTGGATCTGCGAGGAATCTTGATCCATGCGGAATTTCAGCAGGCAGCCAGGAGAACAATGCCTTAGGGCTGGGACACAAAAAGTGTCCCTTTTCTCTGAGAAAGAGAACTCTGCCCCCCAGTTTCTTGATGTCAGTTTGGAGGTGGGTTTTGGCCCTGCAAAGGCAGCCAGGCTCGTTGTCTGTGGCAGCTTGGGTCTGCGAGGAATCTTGACCCATGCGGAATTTCAGGAGGCATCCGGGAGCACAGTGCCTTCGGGCCGGGACACAAAAAGTGTCCCTTTTCTCTGAGAAAGAGAACTCTGCCCCCCAGTTTCCTGACGTCAGTTTGTGGAGGGTTTTGGCCCTGCAAGGGCAGCCAGGGTCCTTGTCGGTAGCAGCTTGGGTCTGCGAGGAACCTTAATCCATGCGGAATTTCAGCAGGCAGCCGGGAGCACAGTGCCTTCGGGCCGGGACACAAAAAGTGTCCGTTTTCTCTGAGAAAGAGAACTCTGCCCCCCAGTTTCTTGATGTCAGTTTGGAAGAGGGTTTTGGCCCTGCAAGGCAGCCAGGGTCCTTGTCGGTGGCAGCTTGGGTCTGTGCGGGATCTTGCTCCATGCGGAAGTTTCAGGTGGAGTCGGGAGAATAGTGCCTTAGGGCGGACAGCAAAAGTGCCCCTTTTCTCGTTCGAGAAAGGAACTCTGCCCCCACTGTATTTTTGATGTCTTTTGGAGGAGGGGTTTGGCTTGCAAGGGAGCCAGGGTCTTTCTCGTTGCATGCTGGGTTGCGAGGAATCTGACCCATGCGAAATTCAGCAGAGCATCAGGGCGAACAGTGCTTAGGCCGCGACACAAATGTGTCCCTTTTCTCTGAGAAAAGAGACACTGCCCCAGTTTCTTAATGTAGTTTGGAGGAGGGTTTTGGCCTGCAAGGCAGCTAGGGTCCTTGTCGGTGCACTTGGTCTGCGGGAATCTTGATCCATGCCGAATTTCAGAGGCATCCGGTTCCGGGAGCACAGTGCCTGTAGGGCCGAGAAACAAAAAGTGTCCCTTTCTCTGAGAAAGAGAACTCTGGCCCCCAGTTTCTTGATGTCAGTTTGGAGGAGGGTTTTGGCCCTGCAAGGGCAGCCAGGGTCCTTCTCGGTGGCAGCTTGGGTCTGCGAGGAATCTTAATCCATGCGGAATTTGAAGCAGGCAGCAGGGAGAACAGTGCCTTAGGGCCGGGACACAAAAAGTGTCCCTTTTCTCTGGGAAAGAGAACTCTGCCCCCCACTTTCTTGATGTCAGTTTGGAGGAGGGTTTTGGCCCTGCAAAGGACGCCAGGGTCCTTGTCGGTGACAGCATGGGTCTGCGAGGAATCTTGATCCATGCGGTATTTCAGCATGGGGCTGTCAACTCCCAGACATGGGGCCTTCGATACAAATGATGGCAATTTTCCACGTGAAAGAAAACTTACTCTCCCAAAACCATGATGCCAGTTTTTAGGAGGCATTTAGCCCTGCAATTGCAGCCAGAGTTCTAGTTGATGGCAGCTTGCGTCAGCGAATAATCTTGATCCATACGGAATTTCAGGTGGCGTCCGGGAGCACAGTGCCTTAGGGCCGAGAAACAAAGAGGTGTCCCTTTTTCTCACAAGAGAAGAGAACTCTGCCCCCACTTTCTTGATGCTCAGTTTGGAGGAGGTTTTGGCCCTGCAAGGGCAGCCAGGGTCCTTGTCGTTGGCAGCCTGGGTCTGCGAGGAATCTTGATCCATACGGAATTTCAGGAGGCAGCAGGGAGCACAGTGCCTTAGGGCCGAGAAACAAAGAGTGTCCCTTTTCTCTGAGAAAGAGAACTCTGCCCCCCAGTTTCTTGATGTCAGTTTGGAGGAAGGTTTTGGCCTTGCAAGGGCAGCCAGGGTCCTTCTAGGTGGCAGCTTGGGTCTGCGAGGAATGTGATCCATCGCAATTTCCAGCAGGCAACAGGGAGAACAGTGCCTTAGGGCCGGGACACAAAAAGTGTCCCTTTTCTCTGAGAAAGAGAACTCTCCCCCCCACTTTCTTGATGTCAGTTTGGAGGAGGGTTTTGGCCCTGCAAGGGCAGCCAGGGTCCTTGTCGGTGGCAGCTTGGGTCTGTGAGGGATCTTGCTCCATGCGGAATTTGAAGAGGCGGCTGTCGACTCCCAGACATGGGTCCCACGATACAAATGATGGCACTTTTCCACATGAAAGAAAGCTCAGTATCCCAGATCCACGATGCCAGCTTTTAGGAGGCATTTAGCCCTACAATTGCAACCAGAGTTCTAGTTGATGGCAGCTTGGGTCTGGGAAGGATCTTGATCCATATGGAATTTCAGGTGGCGTCCGGGAGAATAGTGCCTTAGGGCTGGGACTCAAAAAGTGTCCCTTTTCTCAGAGAAAGGGAACTCTGCCCCCCACTTTCTTGATGTCAGCTTGGAGGAGGGTTTTGGCCTTGCAAGGGCAGCCAGGGTCCTTCTCGGTGGCAGCTGTGGTCTGCGAGGGATCTTGACCCATGCGAAATTTCAGCAGGCAACAGAGGCGAACAGTGCCTTAGGCGGGACACAAAAGGGTCCCTTTTCTCAGAGAAGAGAACTCTGCTACTTTCTCATCCCAGTTTGGAGGAGGTTTGGCCTACAAGGGCAACCAGTCCTAGTCAGTGGCAACTTAGGTCTGAGGAATCTTGTCGATCTGGGAATTTCAGGAGGCATCAGAGGCAAGAGTGCCTTAGAGGCGGGGACACAAAAAGTGTCCCCTTTACTCTGAAAGAGAACTCCCCAGTTCCTGACGTAGAAGTTTGGAGGGAGGGTTTTGGCCCTACTGCAGGGTGGCAAGAGTCCTAGTCGAGGTGGCTTCTTGGGTCATGAGGATCTTGATCCATACGGATTTCAGGAGGCATCCGGGAGAACAGTGCCTTAGGGCCGGGACACAAAAAGTGTCCCTTTTCTCTGAGAAAGAGAACTCTACCCCCACTTTCTTGATGTCAGTTTGGAGGAGGGTTTTGGCCCTGCAAGGGCAGCCAGGGTCCTTGTCGTTGGCAGCTTGGGTCTGTGATGCATCTTGCTCCATGCGAAATTTGAAGAGGCGGCTGTTGATTCCCAGACATGGGGCCTACGATACAAATGATGGCACTTTTCCACGTGAAAGAAAACTCAGTCTCACAAATCCATGATGCCAGTTTTTAGGAGGCATTTAGCCCTACAATTGAAACCAGAGTCCTGGTTGATGGCAGCTTGCGTCAGCCAGTAATCTTGATCCATACAGAATTTCAAGTGGCTTCCGGGAGCACAGTGCCTTAGGGCCAAGTCACAAAAAGTGTCCCTTTTCTCTGAGAAAGAGAAGTCTGCCCCCCAGTTTCTTGATGTCAGTTTGGAGTAGGGTTTTGGCCCTGCAAGGGCAGCCAGCGTCCTTGTGGGTGGCAGCTTGGGTCTGTGATGGATCTTGCTCAATGCGGAATTTGAAGAGGCGGTTGTCGACTCCCAGACATGGGGCCTACGATACAAATGATGGCACTTTTCCACGTGAAAGAAAACTCAGTCTCCCAGATCAATGATGCCAGTTTTTAGGAGGCATTTAGCCCTACAATTGCAGCCAGAGTTCTAGTTGATTGCAACTTGGGTCTAGGAAGGATCTTGATCCGTGTGGCATTTCAGGTGGCGTCCGGGAGCACAGTGCCTTAGGGCCGGGACACAAAAAGTGTCCCTTTTCTCTGAGAAAGAGAACTCTGCCCCCCTCTTTCTTGATGTCAGTTTGGAGGAGGGTTTTGGCCCTGCAAGGGCAGCCAGGGTCCTTGTCGATGGCAGCTTGGGTCTGTGAAGATTCTTGATCCATGCGAAATTTCAGCAGTCAGCAGGGAGAACAGTGCCTTCGGGCCAGGACACCAAAAGTGTCCCATTTCTCTGAGAAAGAGAACTCTGCCCCCCACTTTCTTGATGTCAGTTTGGAGGAGGGTTTTGGCTCTGAAGGGGCAGCCAGGGTCCTTGTCGGTGACAGCTTGGGTGTGTGAGGGATCTTGATCCATACAGAATTTCAGGAGGCATCCGGGAGCAGAGTGCCTTAGGGCTGGGACAGAAAAAGTGTTCCTTTTCTCTGAGAAAGGGAACTCTGCCCCCGACTTTCTTGATGTCAGTTTGGAGGAGGGTTTTGGCCCTGCAAGGGCAGCCAGGGTCCTTGTCGGTGGTATCTTTGGTCAGCGAGAAATCTTGATCTATGCGGAATTTCAGGAGGCAGCAAGAAGCACAGTGCCTTCGGGCCAAAACACGAATGTGTCCCTTTTCTCTGAAAAAGAGAACTCTGCCCCCCACTTTCTTGATGTCAGTTTGGAGGAGGGTTTTGGCCCTGCAAAGGCAGCCAGGCTCCGTTTCGGTGGCAGCTTGGGTCTGCGGGGAATCTTGATCCATGCGGAATTTAAGCAGGCAGCAGGGAGAACAGTGCCTTAGGGCCGGGATACAAAATGTGTCCCTTTTCTCTGAGAAAGAGAACTCTGCTCCCCAATTTCTTGATGTCAGTTTGGAGGAGGGTTTTGGCCCTGCAAGGGCAGCAAGGGTCCTTCGCGGTGGTAGCTTGGGTCTGTGGTGGATCTTGCTCCATGCGGAATTTGAAGAGGAGGCAGTTGATTCCCAGACATGAGGCCTACGATACAAATGATGGCACTTATCCACGTGAAAGAAAACTCAGTCTCCCAAATCCATGATGCCAGTTTTTAGGAGGCATTTAGCCCTACAATTGCAGCCAGAGTTCTAGTTGATGGCAACTTGGGTCTGGGAAGGATCTTGATCCATACGGAATTTCAGGTGGCGTCCGGGAGAACAGTGCTTTAGGGCCGGGACACAAAAAGTGTCCCTTTTCTCTGAGAAAGGGAACTCTGCCCCCCACTTTCTTGATGTCAGTTTGGAGGAGGGTTTTGGCCCTGCAAGGGCAGCCAGGGTCCTTGTCGATGGCAGATTGGGTCTGTGAAGATTCTTGATCCATGCGGAAGTTCAGCAGGCAGCAGGGAGAACAGTGCCTTCGGGCCAGGACACCAAAAGTGTCTCTTTTCTCTGGGAAAGAGAACTCTGCCCCCCACTTTCTTGATGTCAGTTTGGAGGAGGGTTTTGGCCCTGCAAGGGCAGCCAGGGTCCTTGTCGGTGGCAGCTTGGGTCTGTGAGGGATCTTGGTCCATACAGAATTTCAGGAGGCATCCGGGAGCACAGTGCCTTAGGGCCGAGACACAAAAAGTGTCCCTTTTCTCTGAGAAAGAGAACTCTGCCCCCCAGTTTCTTGATGTCAGTTTGGAGGAGGGTTTTGGCCCTGCAAGGGCAGCCAAGGTCCTTGTCGGTGGTATCTTGGGTCAGCGAGAAATCTTGATCTATGCGGAATTTCAGGAGGCAGCAGGAAGCACAGTGCCTTCGGGTCGAAACACGAATGTGTCCCTTTTCTCTGAGAAAGAGAACTCTGCCTCCCACTTTCTTCATGTCAGTTTGGAGGAGGGTTTTGGCCCTGCAAGGGCAGCCAGGGTCCTTCGCGGTGGTAGCTTGGGTCTGTGATCGATCTTGCTCCATGCGGAATTTGAAGAGGAGGCAGTTGATTCCCAGACATGGGGCCTACGATACAAATGATAGCACTTATCCACGTGAAAGAAAACTCAGTCTCCCAAATCCATGATGCCAGTTTTAAGGAGGCATTTAGCCCTACAATTGCAGCCAGAGTTCTAGTTGATGGCAGCTTGCGTCAGCCAGGAATCTTGATCCATACCGAATTTCAGGTGGCGTCCGGGAGCAGAGTGCCTTAGGGCCAGGACACAAAAAGTGTCCCTTTTCTCTGAGAAAGGGAACTCTGCCCCCCACTTTCTTGATGTCAGTTTGGAGGAGGGTTTTGGCCTTGCAAGGGCAGCCAGGGTCCTTCTCGGTGGCAGCTTGGGTCTGCGAGGAATCTTGACCCATGCGAAATTTCAGCAGGCAGCAGGGCGAACAGTGCCTTAGGGGTGGGACAGAAAAGTGTTCCTTTTCTCTGAGAAAGGGAACTCTGCCCCCCACTTTCTGGATGTCAGTTTGGAGGAGGGTTTTGGCCCTGCAAGGGCAGCCAGGGTCCTTGTCGGTGGCAGCTTGGGTCTGTGAGGGATCTTGATCCATACGGAATTTCAGGAGGCATCCGGGAGCACAGTGCCTTAGGGCCCAGAAGCAAAAAGTGTCCCTTTTCTCTGAGAAAGAGAACTCTGCCCCCCACTTTCTTGATGTCAGTTTGGAGGAGGGTTTTGGCCCTGCAGGGGCAGCCAGCGTCCTTGTCGGTGGCAGCTTGGGTCTGTGATGCATCTTGCTCCATGCGGAATTTGAAGAGGCGGCTATAGACTCCCAGTTATGGGGCCTACGATACAAATGATGGCACTTATCCACGTGAAAGGAAACTCAGTCTCACAAATCCATGATGCCAGTTTTTAGGAGGCATTTAGCCCTACAATTGCAACCAGAGTCCTGGTTGATGGCAGCTTGCGTCAGCCAGTAATCTTGATCCATACAGAATTTCATGTGGCTTCCGGGAGCACAGTGCCTTAGGGCCGGGACACAAAAAGTGTCCCTTTTCTCTGAGAAAGAGAACTCTGCCCCCCAGTTTCTTGTTGTCAGTTTGGAGGAGGGTTTTGGCCCTGCAAGGGCAGCCAGGGTCCTTGTCGGTGGCAGCTTGGGTCTGCGAGGAATCTTGATCCATGCGGAATTTCAGCAGGCAGCAGGGAGAACAGTGCCTTAGAGCGGGGACACAAAAAGTGTCCCTTTTCTCTGAGAAAGAGAACTCTGCCCCCCAGTTTCTTGATGTCAGTTTGGAGGAGGGTGTTTAGCCCTGCAAAGGCAGCCAGGGTCCTTGTTGGTGGCAGCTTGGGTCTGCGAGGAATCTTAATCCATGCGGAATTTCAAGCGAGCAGCAGGGGAGAACAGCATGCCGGGCGGGATTACAAAAGTGTCCCTTTTCTCTGAAAGGGAACTCCTGCCCCAGTTTCTTGATGTCAGTTTGGAGGAGGGTTTTGGCGCTACAAGGCAGCCAGAGTCCTTGTCGGTGGCAGCTTTAGGTCTGTGAGGATCTTGATCCGTACGGAATTTCAGGAGGCATTAGGGAGCAGTGCCTTAGGGCGGGACACAAAAAATATCCATTTTCTCTGAGAACTCTGCCCCCCCAATTTCTTGATGTCAGTTTGGATGAGGTTTGGCCTGCAAGGCAATAGGAGTCCTTGGCCGGTGGTAGCTTGGGTCTGAGAATCTTGATCCATGCAGATTTCAGCATGGGGCTGTCAACTCCCAGACATGGGGCCTTCGATACAAATGATGGCACTTTTCCACATGAAAGAAAACTCAGTCTCCCAAATCCACGATGCAAGGTTTTAGGAGGCATTTAGCCCTGCAATTGCAGCCAGAGTTCTAGTTGACGCCAGCTTGCGTCTGCCAGCAATCTTGATCCATACGGAATTTCTGGTGGCGTCCGGGAGCACAGTGCCTTCGGGCCGGGATACAAAAAGTGTCCCTTTTCTCTGAGAAAGAGAACTCTGCCCCCCACTTTCTTGATGTCAGTTTGGAGGAGGGTTTTGGCCCTGCAGGGGCAGCCAGGGTCCTTGTCGGTGGCAGCTTGGGTCTGTGATGGATCTTGTTCCATGCGGAATTTGAAGAGGCGGTTGTCGACTCCCAGACATGGGGCCTACGATGCAAATGATGGCACTTTTCTACGTGAAAGAATGCTCAGTCTCTGAGATACACGATGCCAGTTTTTAGGAGGCATTTAGCCCTACAATTGCAGCCAGAGTTCTAGTTGATGGCAGGTTGGGTCTGGGAAGGATCTTGATCCATACGGACTTTCAGGTGGCGTCCGGGAGCACAGTGCCTTGAGGCGGGGACACAAAAAGTGTCCCTTTTCTCTGAGAAAGAGAACTCAGCTCCCCAGTTTCTTATGTCAGTTTGGAGGAGGGTTTTGGCCCTGCAAAGGCAGCCAGGGTCCTTGTCGGTGGCAGCATGGGTCTGCGAGGAATCTTGATCCATGCGGTATTTCAGCATGGGGCTGTCAACTCCCAGACATGGGGCCTTCGATACAAATGATGGCAATTTTCCACGTGAAAGAAAATTTACTCTCCCAAATCCATGATGCCAGTTTTTAGGAGGCATTTAGCCCTGCAATTGCAGCCAGAGTTCTAGTTGATGGCAGCTTGCGTCAGCGAATAATCTTGATCCATACGGAATTTCAGGTGGCGTCCGGGAGCACAGTGCCTTAGCGGCCGAGGAAACAAAAAAGTAGTCCTTTTCTCATTGAGAAAAAAGAGGAAACTCTGCCCCCCAGTTTCTGATGTCAGTTTGGAGGAGGGTTTTGCCCCTGCAAGGGCAGCCAGTGCGTCCTTCTCGGTGGCAGCTTGGGTCTTGCGAGGAATCTTAATCCATGCGGATATGAAGCAGGCAGCAGGGAGAACAGTGCCTTAGGGCTGGGAGACAAAAAGTGTCCCTTTTCTCTGAGAAAGAGAACTCTGCCCCCCACTTTCTTGATGTCAGTTTGGCGGAGGGTTTTGGCCCTGCAAGGGCAGCCAGGGTCTCTGTCAGTGGCAGCTGGGGTCTGCGAGGAATCTTGATCCATGTGGAATTTCAGCAGGCAGCAGGGAGAACAGTGCCTTCGGGCCGAGATACAAAAAGTGTCCCTTTTCTTTGAGAAAGAGAACTCTGCCCCCCACTTTCTTGATGGCAGTTTGGAGGAGGGTTTTGGCCCTGCAAGGGCAGCAGGCGGTCCTTGTCGGTGGCAGCTTGGCGGTCTGTGAGGGATCTTGCCTCATGCGGAATTTGAAAGAGCGGCTGTCGACTCCCAACATGGAGTCCCACCGCATACAAATGATGGCACTTGATCCAACATGAAAAGAAAGGCTCAGTATCCAGATCCACGATGCCAGTTTTTTAGGAGGCATTTAGCCCTAAATTGCACCAGAGTTCTAGTTGAATGCAGCTTGGGTACTGCGGAAGGATCTTGATCCATATGAAATTTCAGCGTGCGCGTCCGGTGAGAAAATAGTGCCTTAGGGCTGGGGACACAAAAAGTGTCCCTTTCTCAAGAGAAAGGGAACTCTGCTCCCCACTTTCTTGATGTCAAGCTTGGTGGCAGGAGGCTTTTGGCCTTTCAAGGGCAGCCAGGGTCCTTGTCGGTGGCAGCTGTGGTCTGCGAGGGATCTTGACCCATGCGAAATTTCAGCAGGCAGCAGGGCGAACAGTGCCTTAGGGCCGGGACACATAAAGTGTCCCTTTTCTCAGAGAAAGAGAACTCTGCCCCCCACTTTCTCATGTCAGTTTGGAGGAGGGTTTTGGCCCTGCAAGGGCAGCCAGGGTCCTAGTCAGTGGCAGCTTGGGTCTGCGAGGAATCTTGATCGATGCGGAATTTCAGGAGGCATCCGGGAGCAGAGTGCCTTAGGGCGGGGACACAAAAAGTGTCCCTTTTCTCTGAGAAAGAGAACTCTGCCCCCCAGTTTCGTGATGTCAGTTTGGAGGAGGGTTTTGGCCCTGCAAGGGCAGCCAGGGTCCCAGTCGGTGGCAGCTTGGGTCTGCGAGGAATCTTGATCCATACGGAATTTGAAGACGCAGCAGGGAGCAGAGTGCCTTAGGGCCGGGACACAAAAAGTGTCCCTTTTCTCTGAGAAAGAGAACTCTGCCCCCCAGTTTCTTGATGTCAGTTTGGAGGAGGGTTTTGGTCCTGCAAGGGCAGCCTGGGTCCTTCTCGGTGGCAGCTTGGGTCTGTGATGCATCTTGCTCCATGCGGAATTTGAAGAGGCGGCTATCGACTCCCAGATATGGGGCTACGATACAAATGATGGCACTTATCCACGTGAAAGAAAACTCAGTCTCACAAATCCATGATGCCAGTTTTTAGGAGGCATTTAGCCCTACAATTGAAACCAGAGTCCTGGTTGATGGCAGCTTGCGTCAGCCACTAATCTTGATCCATACAGAATTTCAAGGGGCTTCCGGGAGCACAGTGCCTTAGGGCTGGGACACAAAAAGTGTCCCT
>JAVTVJ010005420.1:0-10518 GCA_034509425.1 Eopsaltria australis | reverse complement strand
TCTGTGGAGAGGCTGGGTGTCCAGCCTGCTCCTTAGGGGGAGGCGAGGGAGAGATCCTCGCTTCCAGCAAGTTTGGTGGAACGGCCGAGAAAGCTCGGTTCGCACCATTGTAAGGGAAGGGGGAGAAGCCCCCACTTTCTATGTTCCATCTGTAAAAAGTTTTTCCAAGATTTTAAGGCAAGGGCGACTCCCGGACTTCCGCGACGGCTCCGCGAGCAGGGCGGTCACTCCCCCGTGACAGAAGCGGGGCACCAGCCGCTCTGAGAGGGGCGGAGGTGATTCCTGCCATTGCCCTGGTCACGGCCGGGGGATGCGCGGGGGAGCGGTCCCAGGAAGCGAACCGGGACCGGGGCTGCCGCTGCGCTGCTTCGCCCCTGCTCTGGCGGAGGCGGGGCCGCCGCTGCGCGGCCACGGCCCGGCTCACTCGCTGCTCCTGGGCCCCGCCCGCACCGGCCCAGAGCGGGCCGGGAGTGTGAGATCTAAGAGCAGGAACGCCCCTATCGCACTTTCCACAGTAACGAGCTTGTTTTAAGGACACCCGAGAGCCGCTGCGAGCAGCAGCACGGGCCGAGCGCGGGCGAGCCGGGGGTGCCCCTGGGCGGGGGTGCCCGCATGCCGCGCCCGTCCCCGGCCGTGCGAGGGCAGCAAGCGCCTTTGTCTGCTTCTGACGTAAGCACTCAAAAAGGAAACACCTGAGCCCAAAGAACAAGAAGCCGTTTTTAGGCTCCCCTTAAACCGATGCTAATAAAGTAAGCCAGAGTCCTGTTTGTTAACAAAGATCTTAGGATGGTTTACTGAGTTAAATTTGTAGAAGACCTTCTCCTGTATCCCTGTGAGTAAAAAGGACCAAGGACTCTTTACTATTATGTAAAATAATCCTGAAACTAGAGAACTAGGGCAGTCAGCAACTGAAAATTGCTGCATCCAACCAGCAGCCAAGAATTGATACATCCAACAGTTGCATGCAACCCACTGTAAATTTGTTCTGTGAACATAGAAGACATGGACCCTATGCCATGCTAATGAAACTGGATAATGTTATTCTGAAAACGTTTGCTGGTCCAATCCTAGTATCGTCTGCTTCCCAGCACTTAACTGATAAATGTATATTAAGTCTGACTTGTTGCAGACCATGAAGAACCTATTATCCAGCAGAGCAGACCTGAAAGATGTGCCAGCCTGGGAGCTGTATGCAGATGAGAGCAGCTTCATGCGAGATGGCAAACCAAAGACAGGTTATGCAGTAACAACCACGAACCAGGTAACCATGAGAAAAGTGTTACCATCAAATGTACCATCACAAAAAGCTGAACTGATTATATCAATGAAAGATCTAGAACTGAGCAAAGTCATCTAGAAGGAAGGAAGACTAGCAACTATTCAAGCCTAGAGACTGAGTCTATGTTGAATGAAGGGACAGTAATCTTACGAGCTAAGTAAAAAGAGTCATTCCAAGTCCTGACTACCCTCACCAAATCCAAAGCTGCTGGCAGAGAGCCTTGAATTCACTGCTCCAGAGTTAAGAAGACGTCTGCTCCATAGACAGCCAGAAAACAGAGACTGATACAAATTGAGATGATATGATTTTAACTGTTCTTTTGTACCTCTTATCTGTACAGTTGGTAACCGTGATTCAAATTTGGTCCTAAAATTTGCATGTAACTCTAGTCCAAAATGTATCCAAAAGCTCTTCATAAGGACAACTTGTCAAAGTTGAGAATCTGGCCTGGTAAGTTTTGCCCCAAGATAAAGATTGGGCCTGTGCCCATGGAGCTGTGATTCCAAATGTAATGTTTAATCATATTAAAGGCTGTTGACAAAACAAAATAGCTCTTAATTTCCTACTAGCCACAAAATCATTAACACTAGTTGTTGTTCTTATGCAAATCTGAATGAAAAATTTTTTTAGAAATTTGGTTGAAATTTGAAAGCAAACTCAAATTCTACACCAAGTAACTCTCAAAAGAGCTTACTGAACCTTGAATATCTTCAGTACACTCACTTCATGGTTACCAAACTGAACCTAGATAAAAGAAAATGTTCATAGTAACTGTAGTTATAATTAGCATCTGTGTAACAACTAGTGGGATAGCCAGTTGTATAAACCAGAGGTATGGTTGAATGCAGAGTAGAGACTGGACAAGACAGAGTCTTGTTAGTCTCTAAAAAAGGGTGGAATGATGCCGTTTGGTTTCTGCCTTTTTTCTTTTATATGTTCTCTGTACTCTCTGCACATATTTTTCTGGCTCTGTAGCCTACTATATTAATAGCTAGTTTTTCCAGTACCTTTCCATAGCCTTTCCCTAAGCAGAAAGACAAAACAAATTCCAGAGCTCCAAGCCCCAGGGGGTTGCAAGGCCCTGTCCTATCTCAGTTCTTCCTGGGAACCAAGGCCGAGAACAACTCTGAGGTACATTTTCATAAGCAGAGTGCAGCCAGTGCTGAGAGGGGGGCTCCAGGGAAGGGGCTGGACCTGAGGGGGAATTGAATCGCCACTTGTTCTCCTTATTGGTGCTCTTAATCAATTATGCTAATTTCCTAAAAGCTATAAATATGTACTCACCCCTGGAGGGGCTGGGCTTTTATGGACACCTTTCCATAACTGCTCCTGAAGACCTTCAAAATAAAGATCCCCTTTTATATTACCTCCTTGCTAAAATGATCTCGAGTTTCTTTTCCAGGCTGGGGGAAAAGGCAACACCGGACGCCACCTGAAATGCCGCATGGATCAAGATCCTTCCCAGACCCAAGCTGCCATCAGCTAGAACTCTGGCTGCAATTGTAGGGCTAAATGCCTCCTAAAAACTGGCATCATGCATCTGGGGGACTGAGTTTTCTTTCACATGGAAATGCGCCATTGTTTGCGAATTCGAAATGCCACATATCTGCGGAGTTGACAGCCGCATGCTGAAATTCCGCATGGATTTCCTCGCAGACCCAAGCTGCCACCAACAAGGACCCTGGCTGCCTTTGCAGGGCCAAAACCCTCCTCCAAACTGACATGCAAGAAACTCGGGGGCAGGAGTATCTCTTTCTCAGAGAAAAGTGACACTTTTGTGTCCCGGCCCTAAGGGCACTGTGCTCCGGTGTGATGCCACCATGTTTTGGTTTCTGCCTTTTTTTTCTTTTATATGTTCTCTGCACTCTCTGCACATATTTTTGTAGCTCTGTAGCCTACTATATTAATAGCTAGTTTTTCCAGTACCTTTCCATAGCCTTTCCCTAAGCAGAAAGACAAAACAAATTCCAGAGCTCCAAGCCCCAGGGGGTTGCAAGGCCCTGTCCTATCTCAGTTCTTCCTGGAAACCAAGGCCGAGAACAACTCTGAGGTACATTTTCATAAGCAGAGTGCAGCCAGTGCTGAGAGGTGGGCTCCAGGGAAGGGGCTGGACCTGAGGGGGAATTGAATCGCCACTTGTTCTCCTTATTGGTGCTCTTAATTATGCTAATTTCCTAAAAGCTATAAATATGTACTCACCCCTGGAGGGGCTGGGCTTTTATGGACACCTTTCCATAACTGCTCCTGAAGACCTTCAAAATAAAGATCCCCTTTTATATTACCTCCTTGCTAAAAATGATCTCGAGTTTCTTTTCCAGGCGGGGAAAAGCCAAACACCGGACACCACCTGAAATGCCGCATGGATCAAGATCCTTCCCAGACCCCAGCTGCCATCAGCTAGAACTCGGGCTGCAATTGTAGGGCTAAATGCCTCCTAAAAACTGGCATCATGCATCTGGGGGACTGAGTTTTCTTTCACATGGAAATGCGCCATTGTTTGCATCGAAGGCCACATATCTGGGAGTTGACAGCCGCATGCTGAAATTCCGCATGGATTAAGATTCCTCGCAGACCCAAGCTGCCACCAACAAGGGACCCTGGCTGCCCTTGCAGGGCCAAAACCCTCCTCCAAACTGACATCACGAAACTGGGGGGCAGAGTTCTCTTTCTCAGAGAAAAGGGACACTTTTTGTGTCCGCGCCCTAAGGCACTCTGCTCCCGGACACCACCTGAAATGCCGCATGGATCAAGATCCTTCCCAGACCCCAGCTGCCCACCAACAGGGACCCTGGCTGCCCTTTGGCAGTGCCCAAACCCTCCTCAAACTGACATCAAGAAACTGCGGGGCCAGATTCTCTTTCTCAGAGAAAAGGGACACTTTTTGTGTCCTCTGGCCCTAAGGCACTCTCTCCCGCTAGCGTCTTCAAATTCCGTATGGATCAAGATTCCCTCGCAGACCCAAAGGTGCCACCGACAGGCGACCCTGGCTGCCCTAGCAGCCAAACCCCCTCCAAACTGACATCAAGAAACTGGGGGGCAGAGTTCTCTTTCTCAAAGAAAAGGGACACTTTTTGTGTCACGGCCCTAAGGCACTCTGCTCCCGGACGCCACCTGAAATTCCATATGGATCAAGATTATTCGCTGACGCAAGATGCCATCAACCAGGACTCTGGTTGCATTTGTAGGGCCAAAACCCTCCACAAAACCGACATCATGAATCTGCGGGCCTAAGTTTTCTTTCACGCGAAAAAGTGCCATCATTTGTTATCTAGCCCCCATGTCTGGGAGTCGACGCCGCCTCTTCAAATTCCGCATGGAGCAAGATCCCTCGCAGACCCAAGCTGCTACCGACTTAGGACACTGGCTGCCCTTGCAGGGCCAAAACCCTCCTCCAAACCGACGTCATTAAACTGGGGTGCAGAGTTCTCTTTCTCAGAGAAAAGGGACACTTTTTGTGTCCCGGCCCTAAGGCACTGTTCTCCCGGATGCCTCCTGATAATCCATATGGATCAAGATCCTTCCAGGACCCAAGCTGCCATCAACTAGAACTCTGGCTGCAATTGTAGGGCTAAATGCCTCCTAAAAACTGGCATCATGCATCTGGGGGACTGAAATTTCTTTCACATGGAAAAGCGCCATTGTTTGCATCTAAGGCCACATATCTGGGAGTTGACAGCTGCATGCTGAAATTCCGCATGGATTAATATTCCTCGCAGACCCAAGCTGCCACCAACAAGGACCCTGGCTGCCTTTGCAGGGCTAAAAACCCTCCTCCAAACTGACATCAAGAAACTGGGGGGCAGAGTTCTCTTTCTCAGAGAAAAGGGACACTTTTTGTGTCCCGGCCTAAGGCACTGTTGCTCCCGCGTGATTGCCGTTTGTGTTTCTGCCTTTTTTCTTTTATATGTTCTCTGCTACTCTCTGCACATTATTTTGTGGCTCTGTAGCCTACTATATTAATAGCTAGTTTTTTCCAGTACCTTTCCCATAGCCTTTCCTAAGCAGAAAAGACAAAACAAAATTCCAGAGCTCCAAGCCCCAGGGGGTTGCAAGGCCCTGTCCTATCTCAGTTCTTCCTGGGAACCAAGGCCGAGAACAACTCTGAGGTACATTTTCATAAGCAGAGTGCAGCCAGTGCTGAGAGGGGGGCTCCAGGGAAGGGGCTCGACCTGAGGGGGAATTGAATCGCCACTTGTTCTCCTTATTGGTGCTCTTAATTATGCTAATTTCCTAAAAGCTATAAATATGTACTCACCCCTGGAGGGGCTGGGCTCTTATGGACACCTTTCCATAACTGCTCCTGAAGACCTTCAAAATAAAGATCCCCTTTTATATTACCTCCTTGCTAAAATGATCTCGAGTTTCTTTTCCAGGCTGGGGGAAAAGGCAACAGTTATTTGGCACACCCAGAAGGGACACGAGAACCTGGTACCCTTCCTCTGGACCTAAAACATCCTGCAAGGAATTCCTTTCTGACAGCAATCTAAAGAATTCCCTGCCACGGGCCGGAGGTCGAGACACCATGGTTCCAAGATCCCACAGGAGGTAGTATAAAGGTGGTTCTTTTCGTTGTGTAGTGTGTAGTTTGTATGTGTGTGCTATTGTTTTCATTCGTATTGTGTATCTGCTTTAAAGTCAGTTAATTGTTAGCGATCCCAGGACAACCTGCGTGGTGGTGAGGAAAATTTGCTTTGAAATTCATTTTCTCCAAGTTTTTCCTGCTTGCGATGTTCCACCTGCCCCCAGAGATCGGCTGGTGGGAGGAGGCGGGTGCTGTAATCTCGCGCTGAGATTGTTCACTGGTAGAGAAAAACAAATCACAGTGCGAACACGTTTATTCATGTTCACACTGCGACGAGTTTTGAATGAAAGGCTGGCCTGGAGACATCTGCGGCCATGGAGCGGCCGGGGGAGGCCTGGTCTGCTTCTTGGTAGGCGGTGGGGGATGGGCCCCGCTTCTTACAGGTTTGTGGAGCGGCTGGGTGTCCAGCCTGCTCCTTGGTGGGAGGCTGGGGAGAGATTCCCACTTCCTACAGGTTTGTGAAGCGGCTGGGTGCCCAGCCTGCTCCTTGGTGGGAAGCTGGGGAGAGATTCCGACTTCCTACAGGTTTGTGGAGCGGCTGGGTGCCCAGCCTGCTCCTTGGTGGGAGGCGAGTGAGAAATCCTCGCTTCCTACAGGTCTGTGGAGAGGCTGGGTGTCCAGCCTGCTCCTTAGTGGGAGGCGAGGGAGAGATCCTCGCTTCCAGCAAGTTTTGTGGAACGGCCGAGAAAGCTCGGTTCGCACCATTGTAAGGGAAAGGGGAGAAGCCCCCACTTTCTATGTTCCATCTGTAAAAAGTTTTTCCAAGATTTTAAGGCAAGGGCGACTCCCGGACTTCCGGGACGGCTCCGCGAGCAGGGCGGTCACTCCCCCGTGACAGAAGCGGGGCACCAGCCGCTCTGAGAGGGGCGGAGGTGATACCTGCCATTGCCCTGGTCACGGCCGGGGGATGCGCGGGGGAGCGGTCCCAGGACGCGAACCGGGACCGGGGCTGCCGCTGCGCTGCTTCGGCCCTGCTCTGGCGGGAGGCGGGGCCTGCGCTGCGCGGCCACGGCCACGCTCACTCGCGTCGCTCTGGGCCCGCCCGAGTCACGGCCCAGACGGGCCGGGAGTGTGAAGATTAAGAGCGGAACTGGCCCATCGCACTTTTCATCAGTACCGAGCTTGTTTTAAGGACACCCGAGAGCCGCTGTGAGCAGCAGCACGGGCCGAGCGCGGGCGAGCCGGGGGTGCCCCTGGGCGGGGGGGCCCGCATGCCGCGCCCGTCCCCGGCCGTGCGAGGGCAGCGAGCGCTCTTTGTCTGCTCTGGTAAGCACTCAAAAGGGAAACACCGAGCCCAACGAACAAGAAGCCGTTTTTAGGCTCCCTTAAACCATGCTATAAGTAAGCAGAGTCCTGTGTTAACAAATATCTTAGAATGGTTTACTGAGTTAAATTTGTAAAAGACCTTCTCCTGTATCCTTGTGAGTAAAAAAGACCAAGGACTCTTTACTATTATTTAAAATAATCCTGAAAATGGAGAACTAGGGCAGTCAGCAACTGAATTGCGCATCCAAACCAGCAGCCAAGAAGTTGATCATCCAGTTGCATGCAACGCGCATGGACCTATGGCAGCTACTGAAACTGGATTATGTTATTCTGAAAACGTTTGCTGTCAATCCTAGTATGTCTGTTCCCAGCACTAACTGATTATGTATTTAAGTCTGACTGTTTGCAGACCATTCCAGCAGAGCAGACCTGAAAGATGTGCCAGCCTGGGAGCTGTATGCAGATGAGAGCAGCTTCAAGCGAGATGGCAAACAAAAGACAGGTTATGCAGTAACAACCACGAACCAGGTAACCATGAGAAAAGTGTTACCATCAAATGTGCCATCACAAAAAGCTGAACTGATTATATCAATGGAAGATCTAGAACTGAGCAAAGTCATCTAGAAGGAAGGAAGACTAGCAACTATTCAAGCCTAGAGACTGAGTCTATGTGGAATGAAGGGACAGTAATCTTACGAGCTAAGTAAAGAGTCTTTCACGTCTGACGTCCCTCACCAAATCCAAAGCTGTGGCAGAGATGCCTTGAATTCACTGCTCCAGAGGTTAAAAGACGTCTGGCTCATAGACAGCCAGAAAACAGAGACTGATACAAAGTGAGATGATATGATTTAAACTGTTCTTTTGTAACTCTTATCTGTACAGTTGGTAACCGTGATTCAAATTTGGTCCTAAAATTTGCATGTAACTCTAGTCCAAAATGTATCCAAAAGCTCTTCATAAGGACAACTTGTCAAAGTTGAGAATCTGGCCTGGTAATTTTTGCCCCAAGATAAAGATTGGGCCTGTGCCCATGGAGCTGTGATTCAAAATGTAATGTTTAATCATATTAAAGGCTGTTGACAAAACAAAATAGCTCTTAATTTCCTACTAGCCACAAAATCATTAACACTAGTTGTTGTTCTTATGCAAATCTGAATGAAAAATTTTTTTTAGAAATTTGGTTGAAATTTGAAAGCAAACTCAAATTCTACACCAAGTAACTCTCAAAAGAGCTTACTGAACCTTGAATATCTTCAGTACACTCACTTCATGGTTACCAAACTGAACCTAGATAAAAGAATTGTTCATAGTAACTGTAGTTATAATTAGCATCTGTGTAACAACTAGTGGGATAGCCAGTTGTATAAACCAGAGGTATGGTTGAATGCAGAGTAGAGACTAGACAAGACAGAGTCTTGTTAGTCTCTAAAAAAGGGGGGAATGATGCCGTTTGGTTTCTGCCTTTTTTCTTTATATGTTCTCTGTACTCTCTGCCCATATTTTTGTGGCTCTGTAGCCTACTATATTAATAGCTAGTTTTTCCAGTACCTTTCCATAGCCTTTCCCTAAGCAGAAAGACAAAACAAATTCCAGAGCTCCAAGCCCCAGGGGGTTGCAAGGCCCTGTCCTATCTCAGTTCTTCCTGGGAACCAAGGCCGAGAACAAATCTGAGGTACATTTTCATAAGCAGAGTGCAGCCAGTGCTGAGAGGGGGGCTCCAGGGAAGGGGCTGGACCTGAGGGGGAATTGAATCGCCACTTGTTCTCCTTATTGGTGCTCTTAATCAATTATGCTAATTTCCTAAAAGCTATAAATATGTACTCACCCCTGGAGGGGCTGGGCTTTTATGGACACTTTCCATAACTGCTCCTGAAGACCTTCAAAATAAAGATCCCCTTTTATATTACCTCCTTGCTAAAATGATCTCGAGTTTCTTTTCCAGGCTGGGGGAAAAGGCAACACCGGACGCCACCTGAAATGCCGCATGTATCAAGATCCTTCCCAGACCCAAGCTGCCATCAGGTAGAACTCTGGCTGCAATTGTAGGGCTAAATGCCTCCTAAAAACTGGCATCATGCATCTGGGGCACTGAGTTTTCTTTCACATGGAAATGCGCCATTGTTTGCATCGAAGGCCACATATCAGGGAGTTGACAGCCGCATGCTGAAATTCCGCATGGATTAAGATTCCTCGCAGACCCAAGCTGCCACCAACAAGGACCCTGGCTGCCCTTGCAGGGCCAAAACCCTCCTCCAAACTGACATCAAGAAACTGGGGGGCAGAGTTCTCTTTCTCAGAGAAAAAGGGACACTTTTTGTGTCCCGGCCCTAAGGCACTGTGCTCCCTGCTGCCTCCTGAAATTCCGTATGGATCAAGATTCCTCGCAGACCCAAGCTGCCCCCGACAGGGACCCTGTCTGCCCTTGCAGGGCCAAAACCCTCCTCCAAACTGACATCAAGAAACTGGGGGGCAGACTTCTCTTTCTCAGAGGAAAGGGACACTTTTTGTGTCCCGGCCCTAAGGCACTGTACTCCCGGACGCCACCTGAAATTCCGAATGGATCAAGATTACTCGCTGACGCAAGATGCCATCAACCAGGACTCTGGTTGCATGTGTAGGGCCAAAACCCTCCACCAAACCGACATCATGAATCTGGGGGCCTAAGTTTTCTTTCACGTGGAAAAGTGCCATCATTTGTATCGTAGGCCCCATGTCTGGGAGTCGACGGCCGCCTCTTCAAATTCGTATGGATAAGGATTCCCGGCAGACCCAAGCTGCCACCGACAAGGACCCTGGCTGCCCTTGCAGGGCCAAAACCCTCCTCCAAACTGACATCAAGAAACTGGGGGGCAGAGATCTCTTTCTCAGAGTAAAGGGAGCACTTTTTGTGTCCCGGCCCGAAGGCACTGTGCTCCCGGACGCCACCTGAAATGCCGCACGGATCAAGATCCTTCCCAGACACAAGCTGCCATCAACTAGAACTCTGGCTGCAATTGTAGGGCTAAATGCCTCCTAAAAACTGGCATCATGCATCTGGGGGACTGAGTTTTCTTTCACATGGAAAAGCGCCATTGTGTGCATCGAAGGCCACATATCTGGGAGTTGAAAGCTGCATGCTGAAATTCCGCATGGATAAAGATTCCTCGCAGACCCAAGCTGCCACCGACAAGGACCCTGGCTGCCCTTGCAGGGCCAAAACCCTCCTCCAAACTGACATCAAGAAAGTGGGGGGCAGAGTTCTCTTTCTCAGGAAAAAGGGACACTTTTTGTATCCCGGCCCTAAGGCACTCTGCTCCCGGATGACTCCTGAACTTCCATATGGATCAAGATCCCTCACAGACCCAAGCTGCCACCGACAAGGACCCTGGCTGCCCTTGCAGGGCCAAAACCC
>JAVTVJ010005419.1:8734-18860 GCA_034509425.1 Eopsaltria australis | reverse complement strand
CTACAGGGACCCCGCACCCCATAGGGCACCCCACAGCACCCCAGGGCCGTCACAGTCCCCAGGGCGCCCTCCATCCCCGCCCCATTCCCGTCCCCCTCAAGGACGTGGCAGGAGCATCCGGCAGTGCCGTGACAACGGTCGCCAGGGAGACAGGCCCGGCGTCTCCATGGCAACGGGTACCCAGCCCCGGCGGCGCCATGGCAACCGGCCCTGGCAACGCGCCCGGAGGATGCTGTCGCCACGGTGACACCGGTGGTTGTCCCCAGGCCCCGCGAACGTGTGCGAGGGCGTGTTGGCACGAGGGTGTGATGGCACGAGAGTTCCCCCCCCCCCCCCCGCACCCGGAGGTTCCCCAGGCCACACCCGGCTGTCACTGTCACCGTCACCTCTGGGGACACCCAGGGTGTGCAATCGCACAAGGGCGTGCGAGGGTGTGGGGACAGGCAGGGACACGAGGGCGGGTGGGGACACCAGGACGTGTGAGTAAACACGGGGAGGGTGACATCGTGGGTGGGGCTGGGGTTCCCCAAACCTCCTGTCCCCCCCCCAGCAGGGGGACTCCAAGCCACCCCCACCCACCCGTGTCACACGAGGACACACAGGGGCACAAGGACGTGCAAAATGGGGAGGGTGAGGACATGGAGGGCGTGAGGGTGGGGGGACATTGGGAGGGACAAGAGGATGTGGAGGGACATGAAGACAGAGGGACACCAGGACACGAGGAATGGCGTGAAGACACGAGGACACGGGGTGACACGAGGGCGGGTGACACCAGGAGGACCTGGAGAAGCACACAAGTGTGAAGCTGTGATGGTGTGAAAAGACACGGGGTGACACAGGGACACAAGGACAGAGGATGTGACACCAGGAGGACACGAGGACATGGAGCAACTGAAGGATGGAATGGCAGGAGGACACAGAGGAGACACAGAACCCAACAGGGGTGGGAAAACACAGGAATGCGGTGACACGAGGACACCGTGACATGAGGACACTGTGACATGAGGACACCGTGACATGAGGACACCGTGACATGAGGACACCGTGACAGTGACCAGCACCACGAGGACATTCAACGCCGTGGGTGTGTCCAGTGCCATGAAGACAGGAAGGACACGAGGACACAGAGCCATGGAGGAACTCAAGGACAAAATGACACGAGGACACAAGGAAGCCATGGAGGAACAAGGAGAGCCCAAGGCCCAACACCACAAGGACACGGGGACATGGAGAACATGATGACACAAGGACGTGTGACACCAGGAGGACACGAGGACATGAAGAAGCACAAGGACACACAAAACCCAGAAGACAGCGAGGGATGGACAAACACAAAGCCACCCAATGCCGTGAAGGTGCCCAGTGCCACGAGGACATGGGGACACAAAGGAACACAGCCATGAACATGGCCACACCATGGAGAAACACAAGGAGGTGACAACAGCAGGACGTGCGACGCCACAGAGATGGAGAGGGACACGATGACACCGCGAGGTCCCCAACGCCATGAAGCCATGGAGAAACACAAGGACATGAGGCTCCCGAGCTGATTCCTCGCCCACCCCACCCCTCCCACCCCCCTTGACCACCTGACCCCCCTCGCGCCCTCACCTTCCTCGCAGAAGGGCCCGCGGTGGCCGGTGCCGGCGCAGTCGCAGCGGGGCTCCCCACGGCGCAGGGTGCAGCGGCCGCCGTGGGCGCAGGGCGGGTGGTGGGCGCAGCGCTCGTCCCCGTCACCCCGGACCCCCTGGGCGCCCAGCAGCGCGGCCGGCGCGTCGCCCACCCGCAGGTCGGCCACCCACCCGCGGAAGGGCGGCTCGTACTTGACGGTGCTGAGCGTCAGCGCCGAGAGCCGCACGTCGGGCGGGATCCCCCCGACGAACAGGTCGCTGGCCACGGCCATGTCGGGGCGCTTGGAGCGCACGGCGGCCGCCCGCGCCTCCCCGTCCACGGCCAGCGCCGCGTGCCGCGCGTGCCGGGTCAGCAGCACCGCGTGCCAGCGGCCGTCGCTGACCGGCGCCGGCGGCTCCAGCGTGGCGGGCTCGGCGCAGGCGATGGCGAAGCGCAGCCGCAGCCGCCCCTCGGCCACCAGCAGCTCCAAAAAGTCACAGTTGCCGCCGTCGTCCAGGTAGAGCAGCAGCGCCCGCGTCACGTTGGTCTTGAGGCGGAAGCTGAGCTGTCCCCCCGCGCCCGGCGCCCACCGCCCGTAGCGCGCCCACTGCCCCGGGGCGCCCCCGAACTCCAGCGCCGAGCCCCGGGTGCAGGGCAGCAGGAGGGACCCCAGCGTCAGCAGCACCAGGCCCAGGTGGGCGCCCGAGGGGACTCGGGCACATGGGCGGGGGGCTGGGGTGGCCCAGGTGGGCGAGTGGGGTGGGTGGCACTCGGTCCCCAGGCGGGCGGTGCAGCCTCCCTTGGCCACAGTGTCCTGAGGGACCCTCAGGTCCAGGGGGCTGGGCTTGACCTTGGTCTCTCGGGGGTCCGCGGGGCTGTGCTTGACCACCGGGGCTTGGTGGACCTTCCAGTCTGTAAGAGCCACGGGGGCTTGGTCAGCCTGGGTGTCCGGGTGGTCCATGGGGTCTTGGTTGGCCTTGGAGCCTTGGGGATCCTCGGGGGCTCGGGTGGCCACAGGGCCTTGGTGGACCCTCAAATCTAAACACACCACGGGGTCTTCGTTGACCTTGGCCTCTACAGGGGCCGCGGGGCTTTGGTTGACCTTGGTCTTTTGGTTGGCCAGGGGGCCCTGGGTGACCTTGGGCTCTTGGGGGTCCCCAGAGGCCTGGGAGGGGGCAGGGTCTTGGTGGTCCTTCAGGTCCGAGCGAGCCATGGAGCCCTGGTTGACCTTGGAGTCCAACAGGACCACGGAGCCGCTGTTGATGTTGGGCTCTGAGTGCTCCTGGTTGCCCACAGAACCTCGGCTGGCCACGGGTTCCTGATGCACCTTCATCTCCAGGTGGTCCTGGGTGGCCACGGATGCCAGGTGGGTCACAGGGACCTGGCTGACCCAAGTCCCCAGGTGCTCCTCAGAGCCTTGGGAGATCTTGGAGTCCAGCAGCACCATGGAGCCACCATCAGCACCGGGCTCGGGGTGGTCCTGGTTGCCCACGAAGCTTTGGTTGGCCACAGCGCCCAGGTGGGCCTCAGTCTCCAGGTGGCCCTGGGAGCCCAGGTGGGTCACGGAGCCCAGGTGGGCCTTAGTCTCTCGGTGGTCCTGGCTGACCGTGGAGGTCCAGCTGGCCATGGATCCTCTGCTGGCCACGGAGCCCGGGTGGGCTTTAGTCTCTTGGTGGCCCTCGGAGCCTGGAGGGACCATGGAGCCGTGGTGGGCCTTGAGGCCCAGGTGGGTCACGGAGCCCAGGTGGGCTTTAGTCTCTTGGTGGCCCCCGGGCGCCGGGTGTCCCTCAGCGACCGGACAGGTCATGGCGCCTGGGCTGGCTGGGCGGCTTGGGGGGGCCCTGGGGGGGCCCTGGGGGGGCCCGGCCACCCCCGTCCTCTCACAGCCACATGGGTGGCCCCAGCGGGCGGCGACAGCCTGGCCGGGGGGTCCGGAGGCACCTGGGGGGGGGAGAGAGAGTCAGGGGGGGCTCTGGAACAGGGGGGTGACAGCCAGGTATGGGGGAGGGGGGTTGGACAACCGGGCCCCCCCACCTTCGTTATCAGCACGTTAATTAACCCCGTGATGCGGGGGGGGGAAGGGGGGGGTCGGTCACCGTGGCAACCCGGGCCCTGGCATTATGCAAATGAGCCCCCAGGTTATTTATAACCCCCCCTCATTGGCTAATGGGGCTCATTAACATGCAGCGCATAATTAGCCAATCACATTAACTGCTGCACCTGCAAGGGGGGGCGAGGGGGGGGATTGACAGCGACCCCCACCTTGGCACCCCCCACCCCCATCCCGAGGGGGCACCCAGGGTGGGGGAGGACCCCCAGAGACCCCCAGAGACCCTCGCGGGGAGGGCCCCGGGCCTGGGTGCGCCCCCTCCCCCTCCATGGGTGTCCTCGGCGCGCCCTTACTCCCCCGGGGGTCGTTAATTAATTAATTATCGATCGCTGATGCTTGATAAGGGGGGGGAGGGGGCGCGCGGACACCTGGGCCCCCTCAGAGGGGTCTGGGGGGGCTTGGGGGGAGGGGGGGAGTTGAGGGGACAGGCGGGGTACACCCCGGGGGGGTCACAGAGATCTATGGGGGGGGTCTAATAGGGGGGAGTCCCCCTCCCCGAGGCCCCCTGAGCCCCCCCCGGGGGGCGATTTGGATGGGGCTGCGGGTGGGGGAGGGGCACTCGGCCACGCACGTGTCCCCCGGTGTCCCCGCGCGGGCGACTGAAGGTCACGGGGGAGAGACGGCCCCGGGGCGGGGGACGGGGAGGGTGGGGGAGCCCGGGTGCGGGGGACTTCCCCTCCCGCCCTCCCCCCACACCCCCATCTGGGGGGACTCCCCAAAACCCCCGTGACCGCGGCCTCGCGCGGGTGACACCCGCACAGACACGCCCTTGCACACGCGTGTGCCCCACCAGGTGCGCGCGACCCCGCCTTGCACACGCGCTCACCTGTGCGCACACCTGTGCACGCACCTGTGCACGCGCTCACACCTGTGCACACACCCCCCCCCGTCCACGTGCACCCGCCTTGCACACGCACCACCCCTCCAGCCACGCCCCCCGCACAGGTGTGCACCCCTTGCACGCTCACCCGCACCCCACGCACACCTGCGCACTCTCAGGTGGCCCCCAGGCCTGTGCAGCCTCCCAAACACACGCGTGTGCCCTCCAGCGTGGCCTGAACGCCCCTTGCACACGCGTGTGCACGCGGGTTTGTGCACGCGCACCCCAAAACTCGTGTGCGCCCCAGTGCAGCACACACACCCACCCTGCACGCTCGTGTGCACCCCGCTCAGGTGTGCACACTCACCTGCGCCCCAGTGAGCAGCCCCTTGCACGCCCGTGTGCCCCCCAGTCTGCACACGCCTCCCCTAGGCTCCACTTGCACCCCAACTCCGTGTGCACCCCCTTGCACACTCACCTGCACCCCAGCCTTGCACACCTGTGTGTGCCCCGGCCTGGTGCTCGCACACCCCCCGAAAACACACTCACGTGTTTGTGCACCCCAAAACTGACTCCACACACACCTTGCACGCTCGTGTGCACCCCAACACTGCTCACGCCCCCCCTGCACGCTCGTGTGCCCCCAGTTTAACACCCCTCCCCACACTTGCACCCCAAAACTGCACAGACACACCCCTTGCACGCTCGTGGGCACCCCAAAACTGATCAAACCGGCCTTGCACACTCATTTGCACCCCAAAACCGGGCACGCCTCCCTTGCACGCACGTGTGCACCCCCAAAACCTCGCATAAACACCCTGCACTCTCGCGTGCACCCCCAAAACCTCACACGCACAGCCCTTGCACGCTCGTGTGCAACGCTAGGTGTGCACACACCCACGTGCACCCCGGGCTCACACCCCCCCGCACCCCAACAACGCCGTCACCCCTTGCACACCCCCGTGCACCCCCATTTTCACACTCTCCCCCCTTGCACACGCGTGTGTCCCCCCAAAGCTCCCCCCCCTCCCTGAGATCCGCGCCCCCCCCTTTGCACACTCATCTCACACTCCCCCCCCCCCGCGTTCACACGCGTGTGCCCCGCGTGACACCGCCCGTGGGGCCGGGCCCGGCGCACACGCGTGTGCAGCACGCCCGGCGCAGGCCCCGCGCCCGGGGGGGCTCCGGGGGGGCTCGGGGGGTCTGGGGGTGTGGTTTTGGGGGTCTGGATCCCCCCCGCAGTGGGGGAGGGGCGGCGATGAACTCCCCAAATCCCGCGGGGGCTCGCAAGGTGGGTGGGAGGAGGATTGCGGCCCCAGACCCTGCAGTGGGGGGGGAGGGGGCGATGCGGCCCCTCCCCGGGGTGGGGGAGTCCCTGCCCTTCCCCCACCCCTCCTCCGGAGCCCCCCAGACCCCGCCTGGCGATGGGGGGGGAGGGGGGATGTGACCCCCCAATCCCGCACCCCCCAATCCCGCACCCCCCATCCCCCCCCGCATCGAGACCCCCAGAAAATGTCCCATGCCCCCATTCCTGCCCTCGTAGAGTCCTCCGCCTTCTCGGACCCCCATGCATCCTCCCCCTCCCCCGACCCCGTGTCCCCACCATAGTGATCCGCGCACCCCCAAACTCCCCCCACATCCCCCCCCATCCTGAGACCCCCCGCATCCCCCCTAAATCCCCCCGCACCTCTCCCCCCCCCACCCCGCACCCGCCCCCCCTGCCGGGCGCATCCCTCCCCTCCCCGCGCCCCATCTGCGCCCCCTCCCCCGACCCTCAACACCCCGCCGGGTCCCCTCCGTGTCCCCCCCGGTCCCCTCGGGGTGTCCCCCCGTGTCCGGGTACCTGCCCCGGGCGGCCCGGCCGCGGCCCCGCTCCCGCGTCTCCGCCGCTCCCGAGCCCGCCCGCCCAGGGGCGACGCGCACGCTCCGGAGCTCGCGCTGCCCGCAACTCTCCCGCACCCCCCCCCCTGTTAGCCCCCCACCCCAACCCCCCCAAATCCTACCCGCACCCCCCCCAACGCCCCCCTCCCCCTAAAAGAAAAACCCTAAAAACCATCCCCGGTTCTGGATCCCCAAATTCCCCCCCCCCCAAAATCGCCCCCCAAACCGGGCACGGCGACCCCCGGCTGCCCCATGGAGACCCCCGGGGGAGACCCCATAGAGCCCCCCGGGGGGTTCTGCCCCACAGAGACCCCATAGAGCCCCCCGGGGGGGTTGCTGCCCCAATAGAGACCCCATAGAGCCCACCCGGGGGGGTTTCTGCCCCATAGAGCCCCCCCCCATAGGAGCCCCCCGCGGGGGTTCTGCCCCAAGAGACCCCAGCCCCCCCGCGGGGTTCTGCCCCATAGAGACCCCCCCCCGCGGGGGTTCTGCCCGCATAGAGACCCCATAGAGCCCCCCCGGGGGGTTCTGCCCCACAGAGACCCCATAGAGCCCCCGGGGGGGGTTCTGCCATAGAGACCATAGAGCCCACCCGGGGGGTTCTGCCCCTAGAGACCCCATAGAGCCCACGCCGGGGGGGTTCTGCCCCACAGAGACCCATAGAGCCCCCCGGGGGGGTTCTGCCCATAGAGACCCCATAGAGCCCACCCGGGGGGGTTCTGCCCCACAGAGACCCCATATGAGCACCCCCGCGGGGGTTCTTGCCCATAGAGACGCCCATAGAGCCCCCCCGCGGGGGTTCTGCCCCATAGAGACCCCATAGAGCCCGGGGGGTTTCTGCCCCACAGAGACCCATAGAGCCCCCCCGGGGGGGGTTCTGCCCATAGAGACCCATAGAGCCCACCCCGGACCCCATAGAGCCACCCGGGGGTTCTGCCCCATAGAGACGCCCATAGAGCCACCGGGGGTTCTGCCCATAGAGACCCCATCGAGCCACCCGGGGGGGTTCTGCCCATGAGACCCCATGTTCTGCCCCATAGAGACCCCATAGAGCCCACCCGGGGGGGTTCTGCCCCATAGAGACCCCATAGAGCCCACCCGGGGGGGTTCTGCCCCATAGAGACCCCGCAGGAATACCCCCCAAAAGCCCCATGGAGACCCCCCCGGGGGGTCTCTGCTGCCCCACAGAAGCCCCAAAGGACCCCCAGCTCCTGCCCTATAGAAACCCCATAGAGCCCCCTCCCCTCCCAGCCCCCACAGCAGAATGGACCCCCCCCTCCCCCCAGCTCTGCCCCATGGGGGGCTCATTAGGGCTCATTAGCGGCTGCTGCTGATGAGGGGGCTCCCCCCACCAACCCCCTCCCCCCACCCCACTGCTGACCCTGGGGGTGGGGGCAGGGCCAGGACCCCCCCCCCCTCCCAAATTCACTGCGCCCCCCCCGACCCGTCAAGGGAATCACACAGCCGGACACACGGACATGGAGTTTATTCCCACGGGACAAACAGAGCCCCCCCAGACCCCCCCGGGGGGGATCGAGGTGTCCAGGCCCCCCCAAACCCACCCCAAAATCCATGGGGTGATGGGGGGGGCCGGGGTCAGGCGGGGTCAGGGGGGGTCGGAGCTTCGGGGACCCTGTGGAAATGAGGGGAGGGGGCGTCAATGAGAGACCCCAATATCCAGCACCCCCAATCTGGGGGCACCCAGGTGTCCGAGCTCCCAAATTTGGGGGGGGATCACAACATCCAGGCCCCCAAATTTGGGGGTCCCAAACCCCATTTACCTGTTACCTGTCACAGGTGGGTGTCAAACACCTCATCCTCCTCATTCTGCGCCTCCTCGGGGGGGTCTGGGGGGGGGGGGGGCTCATTTTTGGGGTCCTGGCCACCTTGGGGTCCACCTCAGGTGGGGGTCCCGAGCGGGGCGAGTTTTGGGGGTCTCACCTGTGGAGCGCAGCGAGGCCCGGCGGGGCCAGGGCAGGGAGAGGCTGAAGGAGCGGGACCGGGTTTTGGGGGGCCCGGGGGGGTCCGGGGGGGCGGCGGCGGCGGCCACGCTCTGGGCACGGCGGCGACACTCGGGACGCAGCCGCTCCCGACACGCGATGTGACAGCGCAGGCCACAGCCTGGGGGGGGGGCACGGGGACCCCCTCACACCCTGAGACCCCCAGGACCCCCCCATAACCCCCCAGAGCCCCCCAAAACCCCCTCACAGCCAAGAGACCCCCAGGACCCCCCCTAACCCCCCAGAAGCCCCCCAAAAACTCCTCACAGCCAGAGAGACCCCCCCCAGGACACCCCCATAACCCCCCAGAGCCCCCCAAAACCCCTCACAGGCCAGATGACCTCCCCCAGGACACCCCCTATAACCCCCCAGAGCCCCCCAAAATACCCTCACAGCCAGAGACCCCCCAGGACCCCCCCAGAGCTCCCCAAGCCCCCCCAGCACCCAGAGCCTTACTTCAGGATCTTCCCATAACCCCCCCCACAAAACCCAGAGTCCCCAAGAACCCTCTCAGATCCAAAGACCCCCACCCATGGGGAAGCCACCCCCCCAGCACCCAGGGACCCCCCAAAACCCCCCAGAGCCCCCCTTTGCCCCCCCCACTCACCGCTGCACTCCATCCCATCCTTGTGCAGACCCCAAATCTGAGGGGGAGGGGAGGGGAGGGAGGGGTCAGGGGGGGTCCAGGACCCCTGAAAGGCCCCCCCAGACCCCCCCGAGCTGACACCCGTCGGGTCCCCCCCATTTGGGGGGGGGTCAGGGGGATCCAGAGTGGGGGGGGGGGTGTCCCGGGAGTCCCCACATCCCCAGCTATGCTCAGTGTGTTTGGGGGGGATTTTGGGGGGTCTCGGGGGGGTCTCGGGGGCCCCCCCGCACTCACCAGTTTCCCGCAGGTCTCGCAGGGCCCCGCGCGAAGCCCCCGCAGCCCCCGGAAATTGTGGGGGGGTCCCGGGGGGGGTCCTTGGCTGCAGCGCAGGAAATAATCCAGAACCTCCCCCCGGCTGAGCCCCCCGTCCCTGGGGGGACACGGGGGGGTCAGGGGGGGTCAGGGGTCATGGAGGGGTTGGGAGGGGTCAGCGAGGTGCCAATTTTGGGGGTCACTTGGGGGGGGCTCAGCTGTCCCTGTCCAGCTCCCCCAGGAGGGGCAGGTGGGGGTCCAGGGGGGATTTAAGAGGTTCTGATGGGGTTTGGGGGGGGTTGGGGGTCCCCAGGGGAGTTTGGGGTCCCGGGGTCTCACATGTCCGTGTCCAGCTCCCCGGGGGGGCAGGTGTGGGTCCACGGGGGATTTGAGGATCCTGGTGGGGTATGGGGTTTTTTTTGGGGGGGTCACTGAGGGGATTTGGGGGTCCCGCAGGGGTTGGGGGTGTCTCGGGGGGGGTCTGGGGGTTTTGGGGGTGCCGGGGGTCTCACATGTCCGTGTCCAGCTCCCCCAGGGGGGGCAGGTGGGGGAAATTTTCCCGCACGATCCCAAATTCCTCCACCGAGATCCGCCCGTCCCCGTCCACGTCGAAATTCCGGAAAATGGACTGAGACCCCCCCCAAAAAAAGAAATGTCACCCTGAGACCCCAAAATGTCACCTCAGCCCCCCCCCCCAAACCCTCCCGGACCCCTGGACAACCAAAAGTCTCCCCATAGCCCCCTCCCCTCACCCCCAGCCCACCCTCACCCCATGGTTCCTCCAAGTCCCCCCTCCCCAAATCCCC
>JAVTVJ010005418.1:0-19711 GCA_034509425.1 Eopsaltria australis | reverse complement strand
TTCCCCCCTAAAAACCGCATTTTCCTCCATTTTCAGCCATCTTTTCCATATTTGCTCATTTTTCCCATCTAAGGCCGCCTCATTTGCATAGCGGCCGCGGCCCCGCCGCCAGGGGCGTGGCCTGAAGGGCGACTCCTCCCCCAGCAGGCGGCGCATGCGCAGCTCCTGCTCGGCCTGGCTCTAGCCCGGCAGGCACTGAGACCTCCCGGCCACTAGGTGGCGCTAACGCAGTGGGTTTTGAGGCGATCTGAGGGCTTTGGGGGGGAAATGTAGGGGATGATGCAGGTCCCAGGTAGAATATGGGGGATTGTGGGGTGAATTTGGTGGATTTTGGGGATCCCTGAGGGGTTTAGGGGCAACTGAAAGTGGATTTTGGGGTGAATTTGGGGGGGATTTGGGTGTCTGCCTGAGCGGTTTAGGGGGTCTGAAGTGGATTTTGGGGTGAATTGGGGATTTTGGGGGTCCCTGAGGGGTTAAGAAGGATCTGAGTAGGATTTTGGGAGGAATTTAATGGGGATTTTGGACTGACCATATTTGTCTCTGATTAGCCTAAAGGGCGTGGCCACACCCAGTGATCACGGGGCCTTGTTTGAATCAAAAGGGGCGTGGCCTAACACCAACATCCACACTCCAACCTCATTTGCGTCTAGTCGGTGAATATTCATCAATTTTTTGCATAAATACAGGCGTGATTCAATTAAATCTTATTCATTCCCTTGCAATAAACTTCATTTGCATGAAAAGCAGAGTCCATCAGCGTTAAGTAATCGCATTTCCATCATGTGCATCAAGTGTTTCCCCAAGCCCTCCAAAAGACCCAAAATGACCCAAAACTTCCCCAAAAAGTCCCCAAAATGACCCAGAACTGCCCCAATCTTCCTCAAATCCCCCCAAACTGCCCCCAGATCCCCCTTTTCCCCCCTAAAAACGGCATTTTCCTCCATTTTCAGCCATCTTTTCCATATTTGGTCATTTTTCCCATCTAAAGGCCGCCTCATTTGCATAGCGGCCGCGGCCCCGCCCCCAGGGGCGTGGCCTGACGGGCGACTCCTCCCCCAGCAGGCGGCGCATGCGCAGCTCCTGCTCGGCCTGGCTCTAGCCCGGCAGGCACTGAGACCTCCCGGCCACTAGGTGGCGCTAACACAGTGGGTTTTGAGGCGATCTGAGGGGTTTGGGGGGAAATGTAGGGGATGATGGAGGTCCCAGGTAGAATATGGGGGATTGTGGGGTGAATTTGGTGGATTTTGGGGATCCCTGAGGGGTTTAGGGGCACCTGAAGTGGATTTTGGGGTGAATTTGGGGGATTTTGGGTGTCCCTGAGGGGTTTAGGGAGATCTGAAGGTGATTTTGGGGTGAATTTATGGGATTTTGGGGGTCCCTGGTGGGTTTAGAAGGATCTGAGCAGGATTTCGGGGTGAATTTAATGGGGATTTTGGGCTGACCATATTTGTCCCTGATTAGCATAAAGGGCGTGGCCACACCCAGTGATCACGGGGCCTTGTTTGAATCAAAAGGGGCGTGGCCTAACACCAACATCCACACTCCAACCTCATTTGCGTATAGTCGGAGAATATTCATCATTTTTTGCATAAATACAGGCGTGATTCAATTAGATCTTATTCATTCCCTTGCAATAAACTTCATTTGCATGAAAAGCAGAGTCCATCAGCGTTAATTAATCGCATTTCCATCATTTGCATCAAGTGTTTCCCCAAGCCCTCCAAAAGACCCAAAATGACCCAAAACTTCCCCAAAAAGTGCCCCAAAATGACCGGACAGAAACTGGCCGCGCAATTTTCCCAAATCCCCGCCAAACATGCCCCAGTAATCCCCCGTCCCGCCTAAAAAACCGCATTTTCCTGCCATTTTCAGCCATCTTTTCCATAGTGGGCTCATTTTTTTTTGCCATCTAAGGCCGCCTGCATTTGCAATAGCGGCCGCGGCCCCGCCCCCAGGGGCGTGGCCTGACGGGCGACTCGTCCCCCAGCAGGCGGCGCATGCGCAGCTCCTGCTCGGCCTGGCTCTAGCCCGGCAGGCACTGAGACCTCCCGGCCACTAGGTGGCGCTAACGCAGTGGGTTTTGAGGCGATCTGAGGGCTTTGGGGGGAATGTAGGGGATGATGGGGGTCCCAGGTAGAATATGGGGGATTGTGGGGTGAATTTGGTGGATTTTGGGATCCCTGAGGGGTTTAGGGGCACCTGAAGTGGATTTTGGGGTGAATTTGGGGGATTTTGGGTGTCCCTGAGGGGTTTAGGGGGATCTGAAGTGGATTTTGGGGTGAATTTGGGGGATTTTGGGGGTCCCTGAGGGGTTTAGAAGGATCTGAGCAGGATTTTGGGGTGAATTTGGGGGGTTTTGGGCTGACCATATTTGTCCCTGATTAGCATAAAGAGCGTGGCCACACCCAGTGATCACGGGGCCTTGTTTGAATCAAAAGGGGCGTGGCCTAACACCAACATCCACACTCCAACCTCATTTGCGTATAGTCGGTGACTATTCATCATTTATTTGGCATAAATAGCAGGCGTGATTCCATTAAATTCTTAGTTCATTCGCCTTGCAATAAAAACTTCCATTGCATGAAAAGCAGAGTCCATGCAGCGTATAAATTAATCGCATTTCCATCAGTTTGCATCAGTGGTTTTCCCCAAGCGCCCTACAAAAGACGGGCCAAAATGACGCGCGAACTTCCCCAAAAAAAAGTGTCCGCCAAAATGACCAGAACTGGCCGCGCAATTTTCGCCCAAAATTGGCCCCGTCCAAACTGCCGCCGAGATCCCGCGCTTTTTTCCCGCCTAAACGCATTTTCCTCGCATTTTTCAGCCATCTTTTCCAAGTTGCTCATTTTTTCCCATCTAAGGCCGCCTCATTTGCATAGCGGGTGCGGCACCGCATCCAGGGGCGTGGCGTGACGGGCGACTCCTCCCCCAGCAGGCGGCGCATGCGCAGCTCCTGCTCGGCCTGGCTCTAGCCCGGCAGGCACTGAGACCTCCTGGCCACTAGGTGGCGCTAACGCAGGGGGTTTTGAGGCGATCTGAGGGCTTTGGGGGGACATGTAGGGGATGGATGGGGGTCCCAGGTAGAATATGGGGGTTGTGGGGTGAATTTGGTGGATTTGGGGGATCCCTGAGGGGTTTAGGGGCACCTGAAGTGGATTTTGGGGTGAAATTGGGGGATTTTGGGTGTCCCTGAGCGGTTTAGGGGGATCTGAAGTGGATTTTGGGGTGAATTTGGGGGATTTTGGGGGTCCCTGAGGGGTTTAGAAGGATCTGAGCAGGATTTTGGGGTGAATTTGGGGGGTTTTGGGCTGACCATTTTTGTCCCTCATTAGCATAAAGGGCGTGGCCACACCAGTGATCACGGGGCCTTGTTTGAATCAAAAGGGGCGTGGCCTAACGCCAACATCCACACTCCAACCTCATTTGCGTATAGTCGGTGAATATTCATCATTTATTTGCATAAATACAGGCGTGATTCAATTAAATCTTATTAATTTCCTTGCAATAAACTTCATTTGCATGAAAAGCAGACTCCATCAGCGTTAATTAATGGCATTTCCATCATTTGCATCAAGTGTTTCCCCAAGCCCTCCAAAAGACCCAAAATGACCCAAAACTTCCCCAAAAAGTCCCCAAAATGACCCAGAACTGCCCCAATTTTTCCCCAAATCCCCCCAAACTGCCCCCAGATCCCCCTTTTCCCCCCTAAAAACCGCATTTTCCTCCATTTTCAGCCATCTTTTCCATATTTGCTCATTTTTCCCATCTAAGGCCGCCTCATTTGCATAGCGGCCGCGGCCCCGCCCCCAGGGCCGTGTCCTGACGGGCGACTCCTCCCCCCGCAGGCGGCGCATGCGCAGCTCCTGCTCGGCCTGGCTCTAGCCCGGCAGGCACTGAGACCTCCCGGCCACTAGGTGGCGCTAACGCAGTGGGTTTTGAGGCGATCTGAGGGCTTTGGCGGGAAATGTAGGGGATGATGGGGGTGCCAGGTAGAATTGGGGGGATTGTGGGGTGAATTTGGTGGATTTTGGGGATCCCTGAGGGGTTTAGGGGCACCTGAAGTGGATTTTGGGGTGAATTTGGGGGATTTTGGGTGTCCCTGAGCGGTTTAAGGGGATCTGAAGTGGATTTTGGGGTGAATTTGGGGGATTTTGGGGGTCCCTGAGGGGTTTAGAAGGATCTGAGCAGGATTTTGGGGTGAATTTGGGGGTTTTGGGCTGACCATATTTGTCCCTGATTAGCATAAAGGGCGTGGCCACACCCAGTGATCACGGGGCCTTGTTTGAATCAAAAGGGGCGTGGCCTAACACCAACATCCACACTCCAACCTCATTTGCGTATAGTCGGAGAATATTCATCATTTTTTTTGCATAAATACAGGCGTGATTCAATTAAATCTTATTCATTCCCTTGCAATAAACTTCATTTGCATGAAAAGCAGAGTCCATCAGCGTTAATTAATCGCATTTCCATCATTGGCATCAAGTGTTTCCCCAAGCCCTCCAAAAGACCCAAAATGACCCAAAACTTCCCCAAAAAGTCCCCAAAATGACCCAGAACTGCCCCAATTTTCCCCAAATCCCCCCAAACTGCCCCCAGATCCCCCGTTTCCCCCTAAAAACCGCATTTTCCTCCATTTTCAGCCATCTTTTCCATATTTGCTCATTTTTCCCATCTAAGGCCGCCTCATTTGCATAGCGGCCGCGGCCCCGCCCCCAGGGGCGTGGCCTGACGGGCGACTCCTCCCCCAGCAGGCGGCGCATGCGCAGCTCCTGCTCGGCCTGGCTCTAGCCCGGCAGGCACTGAGACCTCCCGGCCACTAGGTGGCGCTAACGCAGTGGGTTTTGAGGCGATCTGAGGGCTTTGGGGGGAAATGTAGGGGATGATGGGGGTCCCAGGTAGAATATGGGGGATTGTGGGGTGAATTTGGTGGATTTTGGGGATCCCTGAGGGGTTTAGGGGCACCTGAAGTGGATTTTGGGGTGAATTTGGGGGATTTTGGGTGTCCCTGAGCGGTTTAGGGGGATCTGAAGTGGATTTTGGGGTGAATTTGGGGGATTTTGGGGGTCCCTGAGGGGTTTAGAAGGATCTGAGCAGGATTTTGGGGTGAATTTGGGGGGATTTTGGGCTAACCATATTTGTCCCTGATTAGCATAAAGGGCGTGGCCACACCCAGTGATCACGGGGCCTTGTTTGAATCAAAAGGGGCGTGGCCTAACACCAACATCCACACTCCAACCTCATTTGCGTATAGTCGGTGAATATTCATCATTTTTTTGCAAAAATACAGGCGTGATTCAATTAGATCTTATTCATTCCCTTGCAATAAACTTCATTTGCATGAAAAGCAGAGTCCATCAGCGTTAATTAATCGCATTTCCATCATTTGCATCAAGTGTTTCCCCAAGCCCTCCAAAGGACCCAAAACTTCCCCAAAAAGTCCCCAAAATGACCCAGAACTGCCCCAATTTTCCCCAAATCCCCCCAAACTGCCCCCAGATCCCCCTTTTCCCCCTAAAAACCGCATTTTCCTCCATTTTCAGCCATCTTTTCCATATTTGCCCATTTTTCCCATCTAAGGCAACCTCATTTGCATAGCGGCCGCGGCCCCGCCCCCCGGGGCGTGGCCTGACGGGCGACTCCTCCCCCAGCAGGCGGCGCATGCGCAGCTCCTGCTCGGCCTGGCTCTAGCCCGGCAGGCACTGAGACCTCCCGGCCACGAGGTGGCGCTAACGCAGTGGGTTTTGAGGCGATCTGAGGGCTTGGGGGGGAAATGTAGGGGATGATGGGGGTCCCAGGTAGAATATGGGGGATTGTGGGGTGAATTTGGTGGATTTTGGGGATCCCTGAGGGGTTTAGGGGCACCTGAAGCGGATTTTGGGGTGAATTTGGGGGATTTTGGGTGTCCCTGAGCGGTTTAGGGGGATCTGAAGTGGATTTTGGGGTGAATTTGGGGGATTTTGGGGGTCCCTGAGGGGTTTAGAAGGATCTGAGCAGGATTTTGGGGGTGAATTTAATGGGGATTTTGGGCTGAACATATTTGTCCCTGATTAGCATAAAGGGCGTGGCCACACCCAGTGATCACGGGGCCTTGTTTGAATCAAAAGGGGCGTGGCCTAACAACAACATCCACACTCCAACCTCATTTGCGTCTAGTCGGTGAATATTCATCATTTTTTTGCATAAATACAGGCGTGATTCAATTAAATCTTATTCATTCCCTTGCAATAAACTTCATTTGCATGAAAAGCAGAGTCTATCAGCGTTAATTAATCGCATTTCCATCATTTGCATCAAGTGTTTCCCCAAGCCCTCCAAAAGACCCAAAATGACCCAAAACTTCCCCAAAAAGTCCCCAAAATGACCCAGAACTGCCCCAATTTTCCCCAAATCCTCCCAAACTGCCCCCAGATCCCCCGTTTCCCGCCTAAAACCCGCATTTTCCTCCATTTTCAGCCATCTTTTCCATATTTGGTCATTTTTCCCATCTAAGGCCGCCTCATTTGCATAGCGGCCGCGGTCCCGCCCCCAGGGGCGTGGCCTGACGGGCGACTCCTCCCCCAGCAGGCGGCGCATGCGCAGCTCCTGCTCGGCCTGGCTCTAGCCCGGCAGGCACTGAGACCTCCCGGCCACTAGGTGGCGCTAACGCAGTGGGTTTGGAGGCGATCTGAGGGCTTTGGCGGGAAATGTAGGGGATGATGGGGGTCCCAGGTAGAATATGGGGGATTGTGGGGTGAAATTTGGTGGATTTTGTGGATCCCTGTGGGGTTTAGGGGCACCTGAAGTGGATTTTGGGGTGAATTTGGGGGATTTTGGGGGTCCCTGAGCGGTTTAGGGGGATCTGAAGTGGATTTTGGGGTGAATTTGGGGGATTTTGGGGGTCCCTGAGGGGTTTAGAAGGATCTGAGCAGGATTTTGGGGTGAATTTGGGGGGTTTTGGGCTTACCATATTTGTCCCTGATTAGCATAAAGGGCGTGGCCACACCCAGTGATCACGGGACCTTGTTTGAATCAAAAGGGGCGTGGCCTAACACCAACATCCACACTCCAACCTCATTTGCGTATAGTCGGAGAATATTCATCATTTTTTTTGCATAAATACAGGCGTGATTCAATTAAATCTTATTCATTCCCTTGCAATAAACTTCATTTGCATGAAAAGCAGAGTCCATCAGCGTTAATTAATCGCATTTCCATCATTTGCATCAAGTGTTTCCCAAGCCCTCCAAAAGACCCAAAATGACCCAAAACTTCCCCAAAAAGTCCCCAAAATGACCCAGAACTGCCCCAATTTTCCCCAAATCCCCCCAAACTGCCCCCAGATCCCCCGTTTCCCCCTAAAAACCGCATTTTCCTCCATTTTCAGCCATCTTTTCCATAGTTGCTCATTTTTTTTTCCATCTAAGGCCGCCTCATTTGCATAGCGGCCGCGGCCCGCCCCCAGGGGCGTGGCCTGACGGGCGACTCCTCCCCCAGCAGGCGGCGCATGCGCAGCTCCTGCTCGGCCTGGCTCTAGCCCGGCAGGCACTGAGACCTCCCGGCCACTAGGTGGCGCTAACGCAGTGGTTTTGGAGGCGATCTGAGGGCTTTGGGGGGAAATGTAGGGGATGATGGGGGTCCCAGGTAGAATATGGGGGATTGTGGGGTGAATTTGGTGGATTTTGGGGATCCCTGAGGGGTTTAGGGGCACCTGAAGTGGGATTTTGGGGTGAATTTGGGGGATTTTGGGTGTCCTGAGCGGTTTAGGGGGATCTGAAGTGGATTTTGGGGTGAATTTGGGGATTTTGGGGGTCCCTGAGGGGTTTAGAAGGATCTGAGCAGGATTTTGGGGTGAATTTGGGGGGTTTTGGGCTGACCATATTTGTCCCTGATTAGCATAAAGGGCGTGGCCACACCCAGTGATCACGGGCCCTTGTTTGAATCAAAAGGGGCGTGGCCTAACACCAACATCCACACTCCAACCTCATTTGCGTATAGTCGGTGAATATTCATCATTTTTTTGCATAAATACAGGCGTGATTCAATTAAATCTTATTCATTCCCTTGCAATAAACTTCATTTGCATGAAAAGCAGAGTCCATCAGCGTTAATTAATCGCATTTCCATCATTTGCATCAAGTGTTTCCCCAAGCCCTCCAAAAGACCCCAAATGACCCAAAACTTCCCCAAAAAGTCCCCAAAATGACCCAGAACTGCCCCAATTTTCCCCAAATCCCCCCAAACTTCCCCCAGATCCCCCTTTTCCCCCCTAAAAACCGCATTTTCCTCCATTTTTAGCCATCTTTTCCATATTTGCTCATTTTTCCCATCTAAGGCCGCCTCATTTGCATAGCGGCCGCGGCCCCGCCCCCAGGGGCGTGGCCTGACGGGCGACTCCTCCCCCAGCCGGCGGCGCATGCGCAGCTCCTGCTCGGCCTGGCTCTAGCCCGGCAGGCACTGAGACCTCCCGGCCACTAGGTGCCGCTAACGCAGTGGGTTTTGAGGCGATCTGAGGGCTTTGGGGGGAAATGTAGGGGATGATGGGGGTCCCAGGTAGAATATGGGGATTGTGGGGTGAATTTGGTGGATTTTGGGGATCCCTGAGGGGTTTAGGGGCACCTGAAGTGGATTTTGGGGTGAATTTGGGGGATTTTGGGGTGTCCCTGAGCGGTTTAAGGGGGATCTTGAATGGATTTTTGGGTGAATTTGGGGGATTTTGGGGGTCCCCTGAGGGGTTTAGAAGAGGATCTGAATGGCAAGGATTTTGGGGTGATTGGTGGGGTTTTTTGGGTGACCATATTTGTCCCTGATAGCATAAAGGGCGTGGCCACACCCAAGTTGATCACGGGCCTTGTTTGAATCCAAGGGGCGTGGCCTAACACCAACATCCATCACTCCAACTGCGGTCCGCCCACTCTTGCGTCTAGTCGGTGAATATTCATCATTTATTTGCATAAATACAGGCGTGATTCAATTAAATCTTATTCATTCCCTTGCAATAAACTTCATTTGCATGAAAAGCAGAGTCCATCAGTGTTAATTAATCGCATTCCATCATTTGCATCAAGTGTTTCCCCAAGCCCTCCAAAAGACCCAAAATGACCCAAAACTTCCCCAAAAAGTCCCCAAAATGACCCAGAACTGCCCCAATTTTCCCCAAATCGCCCCAAACCGCCCCCAGATCCCCCTTTTCCCCCCTAAAAACCGCATTTTCCTCCATTTTCAGCCATCTTTTCCATATTTGGTCATTTTTCCCATCTAAAGGCCGCCTCATTTGCATAGCGACCGCGGCCCCGCCCCCAGGGCCGTGGCCTGACGGGCGACTCCTCCCCCAGCAGGCGGCACATGCGCAGCTCCTGCTCGGCCTGGCTCTAGCCCGGCAGGCACTGAGACCTCCCCGCCACTAGGTGGCGCTACCGCAGTGGGTTTTGAGGCGATCTGAGGGCTTTGGGGGGAAATGTAGGGGATGATGGGGGTCCCAGGTAGAATATGGGGGATTGTGGGGTGAATTTGGTGGATTTTGGGGATCCCTGAGGGGTTTAGGGGCACCTGAAGTGGATTTTGGGGTTAATTTGGGGGATTTTGGGTGTCCCTGAGCGGTTTAGGGGGATCTGAAGTGGATTTTGGGGTGAATTTGGGGGATTTGGGGGTCCCTGAGGGGTTTAGAAGGATCTGAGCAGGATTTTGGGGTGAATTTGGGGGTTGGGCTGACCATATTGTCCCTGATTAGCATAAAGGGCTGGCCACAGCCAGTGATCACGCGGGCCTTGTTTTGAATCAAAAGGGGCGTGGCCTAACACCAACATCCCACCACTCCAACCTTTCATTTGCGATATAGTCGCGTGAATTTCATCATTGCGCATAAATACAGGCGTGATTCAATTAGCATCTTATTCATTCCCTTGCAATAAACTCATTGCATGAAAAGCAGAGTCCATCAGCGTTAATTAATGCATTTCCATCATTTGCATTCAAGCTGTCCCAAGGCCCTCCAAAAGACCCAAATGACCCAAAACTTCCCCAAAAGTCCCCAAAATGACCCAGAACTGCCCCAATTTTCCCCAAATACCCCCAAACTTCCCCCAGATCCCCATTTTCCCCCCTAAAAACCGCATTTTCCTCCATTTTCAGCCATCTTTTCCATAGTTGCTCATTTTTCCCATCTAAGGCCGCCTCATTTGCATAGCGTCCGCGGCCCCGCCCCCAGGGGCGTGGCCTGACGGGCGACTCCTCCCCCAGCAGGCGGCGCATACGCAGCTCCTGCTCGGCCTGGCTCTAGCCCGGCAGGCACTGAGACCTCCCGGCCACTAGGTGGCGCTAACGCAGTGGGTTTTGAGGCGAGCTGAGGGCTTTGGGGGGAAATGTAGGGGATGATGGGGGTCCCAGGAAGAAAATGGGGGATTGTGGGGTGAATTTGGTGATTTTGGGATCCCTTGAGGGTTTAGGGGCACCTGAAGTGGATTTTGGGGTAGAATTTGGGGGATTGGGGGTCCCTGAGGCGTTTTAGGGAGATCTGAGCAGGATTTTGGGGTGAATTTGGGGGGTTTTGGGCTGACCATATTTGTCCCTGATTAGCATAAAGGGCGTGGCCACAGCCAGTGATCACGGGGCCTTGTTTGAATCAAAAGGGCGTGGCCTAACACCAACATCCACACTCCAACCTCATTTGCGTATAGTCGGTGAATATTCATCATTTTTTTGCATAAATACAGGCGTGATTCAATTAAATCTTATTCATTCCCTTGCAATAAATTTCATTTGCATGAAAAACAGAGTCCATCAGCGTTAATTAATCGCATTTCCATCATTTGCATCAAGTGTTTCCCCAAGCCCTCCAAAAGACCCAAATGACCCAAAACTTCCCCAAAAAGTCCCCAAAATGACCCAGAACTGCCCCAATTTTCCCCAAATCCCCCCAAACTGCCCCCAGATCCCCCTTTTCCCCCCTAAAAACCGCATTTTCCTCCATTTTCAGCCATCTTTTCCATATTTGCTCATTTTTCCCATCTAAGGCGGCCTCATTTGCATAGCGGCCGCGGCCCCGCCCCCAGGGCGTGGCCTGACGGGCGACTCCTCCCCCAGCAGGCGGCGCATGCGCAGCTCCTGCTCGGCCTGGCTCTAGCCCGGCAGGCACTGAGACCTCCCGGCCACTAGGTGGCGCTAACGCAGTGGGTTGTGAGGCGATCTGAGGGCTTTGCGGGGAAATGTAGGGGATGATGGGGGTCCCAGGTAGAATATGGGGGATTGTGGGGTGAATTTGGTGGAATTTGGGGATCCCTGAGAGGTTTAGGGGCACCTGAAGTGGATTTTGGGGTGAATTTGGAAGATTTTGGGGGTCCCTGAGGGGTTTAGAAGGATCTGAGCAGGATTTTGGGGTGAAGTTGGGGGGTTTTGGGCTGACCATATTTGTCCCTGATTAGCATAAAGGCGTGGCCAACACCCAGTGATCACGGGAGGCCTTGTTTGAATCAAAAGGGGCTGGCCTAACACCAACATCCACACTCCAACCTCATTTGCGTATAAGTCGGTGAATATTCTCCAGTTATTTGCATAAATACAGGCGTGATTCAATTAAACTATTAATTCCCTTGCAATAAACCTCATTTGCATGAAAAGCAGAGTCCATCGGCGTTAATTAATCGCATTTCCATCATTTGCATCAAGTGTTTCCCCAAGCCCTCCAAAAGACCCAAAATGACCCAAAACTTCCCCAAAAAGTCCCCAAAATGACCCAGAACTGCCCCCAATTTCCCCCAAATCCTCCAAACTGCCCCCAGATCCCCCGTTGCCCCCCTAAAAAACGCATTTTCCTCCATTTACAGCCATCTTTTCCATATTTGCTCATTTTTCCCATCTAAGGCCGCCTCATTTGCATAGCGGCCGCGGCCCCGCCCCCAGGGGCGTGGCCTGACGGGCGACTCCTTCCCCAGCAGGCGTCGCATGCGCAGCTCCTGCTCGGCCTGGCTCTAGCCCGGCAGGCACTGAGACCTCCCGGCCACTAGGTGCCGCTAACGCAGTGGGTTTTGAGGCGATCTGAGGGCGTTGGGGGGAAATGTAGGGGATGATGGGGGTCCCAGGTAGAATATGGGGGATTGTGGGGTGAATTTGGTGGATTTTGGGGATCCCTGAGGGGTTTAGGGGCACCTGAAGTGGATTTGGGGGTGAATTTGGGGGATTTTGGGTGTCCCTGAGGGGTTTAGGGGGATCTGAAGTGGATTTTGGGGTGAATTTAATGGGGACTTTGGACTGACCATATTTGTCCCTGATTAGCATAAAGGGCGTGGCCACAGCCAGTGATCACGGGGCCTTGTTTGAATCAAAAGGGGCGTGGCCTAACACCAACATCCACACTCCAACCTCATTTGCATCTAGTCGGTGAATATTCATCATTTATTTGCATAAATACAGGCGTGATTCCAATTAAATCTTATTGAATCCCTTGCAATAAACTTCCATTTGCATGAAAAAGCAGAGTCCATTCAGCGTTTAAATTAATCGCATTTTCCATCATTTCATTCAAGTGTTTCCCCAAGCCCTCCAAAAGACCCAAAATGACCCCAAAACTTTCCCCATAAAGTCTCCCAAAAATGACCCAGAAACTGCCCCAATTCACCCCCAAATCCTCCCAATTGCCCCCAGATCCCCTGGTTTTCCCCCTAAAAACCGCATTGTCCTCCATTTTCAGCCATCTTTTCCATAGTTGCTCAATTTTCCCATCTAAGGCCGCCTCATTTGCATAGCGGCCGCGGCCCCGCCCCCAGGGGCGTGGCCTGACGGGCGACTCCTCCCCCAGCAGGCGGCGCATGCGCAGCTCCTGCTCGGCCTGGCTCTAGCCCGGCAGGCACTGAGACCTCCCGCCCACTAGGTGGCGCTAACGCAGTGGGTTTTGAGGCGATCTGAGGGCTTTGGGGGGAAATGTAGGGGATGATGGGGGTCCCAGGTAGAATATGGGAGTGGAGTGAATTGGGGATTTGGTGTCCCTGAGGCGTTAGGGGATCTGAAGTGGATTTTGGGGAATTTGGCGGATTTTGGGGATCCCTGAGGGGTTTGGGGGCACCTGAAGTGGATTTTGGGGTGAATTTGGTGGATTTTGGGGATCCCTGAGGGGTTTAGGGGCACCTGAAGTGGATTTTGGGGTGAATTTGGGGGATTTTGGGTGTCCCTGAGGGGTTTAGAAGGATCTGAGCAGGATTTTGGGTGAATTTAATGGGGTTTTGGGCTGACCATTTTTGTCCCTCATTAGCATAAAGGGCGTGGCCACACCAGTGATCACGGGGCCTTGTTTGAATCAAAAGGGGCGTGGCCGAACACCAACATCCACACTCCAACCTCATTTGCGTATAGTCGGTGAATATTCATCATTTATTTGCATAAATACAGGCGTGATTTAATTAGATCTTATTAATTCCCTTGCAATAAACTTCATTTGCATGAAAAGCAGAGTCCATCAGCGTTAATTAATCGCATTTCAATCATTTGCATCAAGTGTTTCCTCAAGCCCTCCAAAAGACCCAAAATGACCCAAAACTTCCCCAAAAAGTCCCCAAAATGACCCAGAACTGCCCCAATTTTCCCCAAATCCCCCCAAACTGCCCCAGATCCCCCTTTTCCCCCTTAAAAACCGCATTTCCTCCATTTTCAGCCATCTTTTCCATATTTGCTCATTTTTCCCATCTAAGGCCGCCTCATTTGCATAGCAGCCGCGGCCCCGCCCCCAGGGGCGTGGCCTAACGGGCGACTCCTCCCCCAGCAGGCGGCGCATGCGCAGCTCCTGCTCGGCCTGGCTCGAGCCCGGCAGGCACTGAGACCTCCCGGCCACTAGGTGGCGCTAACGCAGTGGTTTTTGAGGCGATCTGAGGGCTTTGGGGGGAAATGTAGGGGATGATGGGGGTCCCAGGTAGAATATGGGGGATTGTGGGGTGAATTTGGTGGATTTTGGGATCCCTGAGGGGTTTAGGGGCACCTGAAGTGGATTTTGGGGTGAATTTGGGGGATTTTGGGTGTCCCTGAGGGGTTTAGAAGGATCTGAGCAGGATTTTGTTGGGTGAATTTGGATTTTTGGGGGGTCCCTGAGGGGTTTAGAAGGATCTGAGCAGGATTTGGGATGAATTTGGGGGGTTTTGGGCTGACCATATTTGTCCCTGATTAGCATAAAGGGCGTGGCCACAGCCAGTGATCACGGGCCCTGTTTGAATCAAAAGGGGCGTGGCCTAACACCAACATCCACACTCCAACCTTCATTGCGTATAGTCGGTGAATTATTCATTCATTTTTTGATAAATACAGGCGTGGATTCAATTAAATTCTTATTCATTCCCTTGCAATAAAACTTTCATTTGCATTGAAAAGCAGAGCCATCGCGTTAATTAAATCGCATTTCAATCATTTGCATCAAGTGTTTTCCCCAAGCCCCTCCCCAAAAAGACCCAAAATGACCCAAACTTCCCCAAAAGTCCCCAAAATGTACCCAGAACTGCCCAATTTCCCAAATTTCCCCTTTTCCCCCAAAAAAAAAACTGGCCCCCCCCCCCAGATCCCGCGTTTCCCCCCTAAAAACCGCATTTTCCTCCATTTTCAGCCATCTTTTCCATATTTGCCCATTTTTCCCATCTAAGGCCGCCTCATTTGCATAGCGGCCGCGGCCCCGCCCCCAGGGGCGTGGCCTGACGGGCGACTCCTCCCCCAGCAGGCGGCGCATGCGCAGCTCCTGCTCGGCCTGGCTCTAGCCCGGCAGGCACTGAGACCTCCCGGCCACTAGGTGGCGCTAACGCAGTGTGTTTTGAGGCGATCTGAGGGCTTTGGGGGGAAATGTAGGGGATGATGGGGGTCCCGGGTAGAATATGGGGGATTGTGGGGTGAATTTGGTGGATTTTGGGGATCCCTGAAGGGTTTAGGGGCACCTGAAGTGGATTTTGGGGTGAATTTGGGGGATTTTGGGTGTCCCTGAGGGGTTTAGGGGCACCTGAAGTGGATTTTGGGTTGAATTTGGGGGATTTTGGGGGTCCCTGAGGGGTTTAGGAGGATCTGAGCAGGATTTTGGGGTGAATTTGGGGGGTTTGGGCTGACCATATTTGTCCCTCATTAGCATAAAGGGCGTGGCCACAGCCAGTGATCACAGGGCCTTGTTTGAATCAAAAGGGGCGTGGCCTAACACCAACATCCACACTCCAACCTCATTTGCGTATAGTCGGTGAATATTCATCAATTTTTTGCATAAGTACTGGCGTGATTCAATTAAATCTTATTCATTCCCTTGCAATAAACTTCATTTGCATGAAAAGCGGAGTCCATCAGCGTTAATTAATCGCATTTCCATCATTTGCATCAAGTGTTTCCCCAAGCCCTCCAAAAGACCCAAAATGACCAAAAACTTCCCCAAAAATTCCCCAAAATGACCCAGAACTGCCCCAATTTTCCCCAAATCCCCCCAAACTGCCCCCAGATCCCCCGTTTCCCCCTAAAAACCGCATTTTCCTCCATTTTCAGCCATCTTTTCCATAGTTGCTCATTTTTTTTTCCATCTAAGGCCGCCTCATTTGCATAGCGGCCGCGGCCCGCCCCCAGGGGCGTGGCCTGACGGGCGACTCCTCCCCCAGCAGGCGGCGCATGCGCAGCTCCTGCTCGGCCTGGCTCTAGCCCGGCAGGCACTGAGACCTCCCGGCCACTAGGTGGCGCTAACGCAGTGGGTTTTGAGGCGATCTGAGGGCTTTGGGGGGAAATGTAGGGATGATGGGGGTCCCAGGTAGAATATGGGGGATTGTGGGGTGAATTTGGTGGATTTTGGGGATCCCTGAGGGGTTTAGGGGCACCTGAAGTGGATTTTGGGGTGAATTTGGGGGATTTTGGGTGTCCCTGAGCGGTTTAGGGGGATCTGAAGTGGATTTTGGGGTGAATTTGGGGGATTTTGGGGTCCCTGAGGGGTTTAGAAGGATCTGAGCAGGATTTTGGGGTGAATTTGGGGGATTTGGGGCTGACCATATTTGTCCCTCATTAGCATAAAGGGCGTGGCCACACCCAGTGATCACGGGGCCTTCTTTGAATCAAAAGGGGCGTGGCTAAACACCAACATCCGCACTTCAACCTCATTTGCGTCTAGTCGGTGAATATTCATCATTTTTTGCCAAAATACAGGCCGTGATTCAATTAAATCTTATTCATTCCCTTTGCAATAAACTTTATTTGCATTGCAAAGCAGAGTCCATCAGCGTTATTTAATCGGCAATTTCGATCATTTGTTTTACATCAAGTGTTTCCCCAAGCCCTCCAAAAAGACTCAAAATGACCAAAACTTCCCCAAAAAGTACCCCAAAATGACCCAAGAACTGCCAATTTCCCCAAATCCCCCAAAACTGCCCCCAGATCCCCCGTTTCCCCCCTAAAAAACCGCATTTTCCTCCATTTTCAGCCGTCTTTTCCATATTTGGTCATTTTTCCCATCTAAGGCCGCCTCATTTGCATAGCGGCCGTGGCCCCGCCCCCAGGGGCGTGGCCTGACGGGCGACTCCTCCCCCAGCAGGCGGCGCATGCGCAGCTCCTGCTCGGCCTGGCTCTAGCCCGGCAGCCACTGAGACCTCCCGGCCACTAGGTGGCGCTAACGCAGTGGGTTTTGAGGCGATCTGAGGGCTTTGGGGGGAAATGTAGGGGATGATGGGCGTCCCAGGTAGAATATGGGGGATTGTGGGGTGAATTTGGTGGATTTTGGGGATCCCTGAGGGGTTTAGGGGCACCTGAAGTGGATTTTGGGGTGAATTTGGGGGATTTTCGGGGTCCCTAAGGGCTTTAGGGGTATCTGAGCAGGATTTTGGGGTGAATTTGGGGATTTTTGGGCGTCCCTGATGGGTTTTAGGAAGGATCTGAGCAGCGATTTTGTGGTGAATTTTGGGGCGGTTTTTGGGCTGACCATATTTGTCCCTGATTAGCATAAGGCCAACGTGGCCAACAGCCCAGTGATCACGGGGCCTTTTGAATCAAAAGGGGCGTGGCCTAACACAACATCCACACTCCAACCTCATTTGCGTCTAGTCGGTGAATATTCATCATTTATTTGCATAAATACAGGCGTGATTCAATTAAATCTTATTCACTCCCTTGCAATAAACTTCATTTGCATGAAAAGCAGAGTCCATCAGCGTTAATTAATCGCATTTCCATCATTTGCATCAAGTGTTTCCCCAAGCCCTCCAAAAGACCCAAAATGACCAAAAACTTCCCCAAAAAGTCCCCAAAATGACCCAGAACTGCCCCAATTTTCCCCAAATCCCCACAAACTGCCCCCAGATCCCCCGTTTCCCCCCTAAAACCCGCATTTTCCTCCATTTTCAGCCATCTTTTCCATAGTTGCTCATTTTTCCCATCTAAGGCCGCCTCATTTGCATAGCGGCCGCCGCCCCGCCCCCAGGGGCGTGGCCTGACGGGCGACTCCTCCCCCAGCAGGCGGCGCATGCGCAGCTCCTGCTCGGCCTGGCTCTAGCCCGGCAGGCACTGAGACCTCCCGGCCACTAGGTGGCGCTAACGCAGTGGGTTTGGAGGCGATCTGAGGGCTTTGGGGGGAAATGTAGGGAATGATGGGGGTCCCAGGTAGAAAATGGGGGATTGTGGGGTGAATTTGGTGGATTTTGGGGATCCCTGAGGGGTTTAGGGGCACCTGAAGTGGATTTTGGGGTGAATTTGGGGGATTTTGGGTGTCCCTGAGCGTTTTAGGGGGATCTGAAGTGGATTTTGGGGTGAATTTGGGGGATTTTGGGGGTCCCTGAGGGGTTTAGGGAGATCTGAGCAGGATTTTGGGGTGAAGTTGGGGGGTTTGGGCTGACCATATTTGTCCCTGATTAGCATAAAGGGCGTGGCCACACCCAGTGATCACGGGGCCTGGTTTGAATCAAAAGGGGCGTGGCCTAACACCAACATCCACACTCCAACCTCATTTGCGTATAGTCGGTGAATATTCATCATTTTTTTGCAAAATACAGGCGTGATTCAATTAAATCTTATTCAGTCCCTTGCAATAAACTTTATTTGCATGCAAAGCAGAGTCCATCAGCGTTAATTAATCGCATTTCCATCATTTGCATCAAGTGTTTCCCCAAGCCCTCCAAAAGACCCAAAATGACCCAAAACTTCCCCAAAAAGTCCCCAAAATGACCCAGAACTGCCCCAATTTTTCCCCAAATCCCCCCAAACTGCCCCCAGATCCCCCTTTTCCCCCCTAAAAACCGCATTTTCCTCCATTTTCAGCCATCTTTTCCATATTTGGTCATTTTTTCCATCTAAGGCCGCCTCATTTGCATCGCAGCCGCGGCCCCGCCCCCAGGGGCGTGGCCTAACGGGCGACTCCTCCCCCAGCAGGCGGCGCATGCGCAGCTCCTGCTCGGCCTGGCTCTAGCCCGGCAGGCACTGAGACCTCCCGGCCACTAGGTGGCGCTAACGCAGTGGGTTTTGAGGCGATCTGAGGGCTGGGGGGGGCAATGTAGGATGATGGGTCCCAGGAGAATATGCGGGGATTGTGGGTGAATTTTGGTTGATTTTGGGATCCCTGGGCGGTTTAGGGTACTAAGTGGATTTGGGTGAATTGGGGGATTTTGGGTGTCCCTGAGCCGGTTAGGGGGGATCTGAAGTTGGTTTGGAGTGAATTTGGGGATTTGGGGGGGCGTCCCTGAGGGGTTTAGAAGGATCTGAGCGGATTGGGGTGAAGTTGGGGGTTTGGGACGACCATTATTTTGTCCCGATTAGCATAAAGGGCGTGGGCACACCCAGTGATCACGGGGCCTTGTTTGAATCAAAAGGGGCGTGGCCTAACACCAACATCCACACTCCAACCTCATTTGCATATAGTCGGTGAATATTCATCATTTATTTGCATAAATACAGGCGTGATTCAATTAAATCTTATTCATTCCCTTGCAATAAACTTCATTTGCATGAAAAGCAGAGTCCATCAGCGTAAATTAATCGCATTTCCATCATTTGCATCAAGTGTTTTTCCAAGCCTTCCAAAAGACCCAAAATGACCCAGAACTTCCCCAAAAAGTCCCCAAAATGACCCAGAACTGCCCCAATTTTCCCCAAATCCCCCCAAACTGCCCCCAGACCCCCCTTTTCCCCCCTAAAAACCGCATTTTCCTCCATTTTCAGCCATCTTTTCTATATTTGGTCATTTTTCCCATCTAAGGCCGCCTCATTTGCATAGCGGCCGCGGCCCCGCCCCCAGGGGCGTGGCCTGACGGGCGACTCCTCCCCCAGCAGGCGGCGCATGCGCAGCTCCTGCTCGGCCTGGCTCTAGCCCGGCAGGAACTGAGACCTTCCGGCCACTAGGTGGCGGTAACGCAGTGGGTTTTGAGGCGATCTGAGGGCTTTGGGGGGAAATGTAGGGGATGATGGGGGTCCCAGGTAGAATATGGGGGATTGTGGAGTGAATTTGGTGGATTTTGGGGATCCCTGAGGGGTTTAGGGGCACCTGAAGTGGATTTTGGGGTGAATTTGGGGGATTTTGGGTGTCCCTGAGCGGTTTAGGGGGATCTGAAGTGGATTTTGGGGTGAATTTTGGGGATTTTGAGGGTCCCTGAGGGGTTTAGAAGGATCTGAGCAGGATTTTGGGGTGAATTTGGGGGGTTTTGGGCTGACCATATTTGTCCCTGATTAGCATAAAAGGCGTGGCCACACCCAGTGATCACGGGGCCTTGTTTGAATCAAAAGGGGCGTGGCCTAACACCAACATCCACACTCCAACCTCATTTGC
>JAVTVJ010005417.1:0-16477 GCA_034509425.1 Eopsaltria australis | reverse complement strand
GGGACAGGTGAGGGGACACGGGGACAGGGGAGGGGACAGGTGAGGGACAGGTGAGGGGACAGGTGAGGGGGCAGGTGAGGGACAGGTGAGGGACAGATGAGGGGACACGGGGACAGGTGAGGGGACACGGGGACAGGTGAGGGGACAGGGGAGGGGACACGGGGACAGGGGAGGGGACACGGGGACAGGTGAGGGGACAGGTGAGGGGACAGGTGAGGGACAGGTGAGGGGACAGGGGAGGGGACACGGGGACAGGGGAGGGACAGGGGGACAGGGAAGGGGACACGGCGCCCTCCCCGCCCCACAGCCTCCCCTCCCTCCTCCGTGCCCCAGCTGGCGCTGCTGAAGGAGCAGGAGCTGCAGCGGCATTCCAGCGGAACTTAGGGAACCACGGGAATTCCGGGAATTGCGGGACATCCGCGGGGACCGGCGCGGCTCCGATCCGGGATGAGGGGATCCCAAAATCCCCATCCCGAAATCCCCATCCCAAAATCCCCATCCCAAAATCCCCATCCCCAAATCCCCATCCCCAAATCCCCATCCCCAAATCCCCATCCCGAATTCCCCATCCCAAAATCCCCATCCCCAAATCCCGATCCCAAAATCCCATCCCAAAATCCCCATCCCAAAATCCCCATCCCAGAATCCCCATCCCCAAATCCCCATCCCCAAATCCCGATCCCAAAATCCCCATCCCCAAATCTCCATCCCCAAATCCCCATCCCCAAATCCCCATCCCAAAATCCCCATCCCAAAATCCCCGATCCCAAAGCCCGCAGCAGATCCCGGCTCAGCCCAGGGCTGAGCGGATCCCGAATCCCCATCCCAAATCCCTCCTCCTTCCCTTTTCCCTGGAAAAGCCGCGCTTTTCCCTCCGGGGATGGAATTTGTCCATTTTTGGGACCATTTGGGACCCCGTGGATCCTTTCCCCATTTTCCTGTCTCGGATTTTAAGGGAAAAATGAGGGAATTTTCCCTTTTTTAGCTGCTTTGTTCCCCTCCAACCTCCCCAAATCCCCATTTCCCCCTTTTTGTAACAGAAAATTCCCTGGATTTGTATTTTTGAAGGGTTGTTTTTAGGAATTAGCGGGGGTTTTATAGGGATTTTTGGGAATTGGGGTTTTTTATGTGGGATTTTTGGGAATTGGGGGTTTTTATGTGGGATTTTTTGGGAATTGGGGGTTTTTACTTGGGATTTTTGGGAATTGAGGGTTTTTAAGTGGGGTTTTTGGGAATTTGGGAGTTTTAATAGGGATTTTTTGGGAATTGGGGGTTTTTATAGGGATTTTTTGGGAATTGGGAGGTTTTATGTGGGATTTTTTGGGAATTTAAGGTTTTTATATGGAGATATTTTGGGAATTGGGGGTTTTTACTTGGGATTTTTGGGAATTGAGGGTTTTAAAGTGGGGTTTTTGGGAATTTGGGGTTTTTAAATGGGGTTTTTGGGAATTTGGGATTTTTATAGGGATTTTTCGGGAATTGGGGGTTTTTATGTGGGATTTTTTGGGAATTTGGGAGTTTTTATGTGGGATTTTTTGGGAATTGGGGGTTTTTATGTGGGATTTTTTGGGAATTGGGGGTTTTTATAGGGATTTTTTGGGAATTTGGGATTTTTATAGGGATTTTTCGGGAATTGGGGATTTTTATGTGGGATTTTTTGGGAATTTAAGGTTTTTACATGGGGATTTTTTGGGAATTGAGGGTTTTTACTTGGGATTTTCTGGAATTGGGGTTTTTAAGTGGGGTTTTTGGGAATTTGGGAGTTTTTATGTGGGATTTTTTGGGAATTTAAGGTTTTTATATGGAGATATTTTGGGAATTGGGGGTTTTTACTTGGGATTTTTGGGAATTGGGGTTTTTAAATGGGGATTTTTGGGAATTGAGGGTTTTTAAATGGGGTTTTTGGGAATTTGGGGTTTTTATAGGGATTTTTTGGGAATTGGGGTTTTATGGGGATTTTTGGGAATTGGGGTTTTTATGTGGGATTTTTTGGGAATTTAAGGTTTTTACATGGAGATTTTTTTGGGAATTGAGGGTTTTTACTTGGGATTTTCTGGAATTGGGGTTTTTACGGGGATTTTTGGGAATTGGGGTTTTTATGGGGATTTTCTGGAATTGGGGTTTTATGGGGATTTTTGGGAATTGGGGTTTTATGTGGGATTTTTTGGGAATTTGGGATTTTTATAGGGATTTTTCGGGAATTGGGGGTTTTTATGTGGGATTTTTTGGGAATTTAAGGTTTTTACATGGAGATTTTTTTGGGAATTGAGGGTTTTTACTTGGGATTTTCTGGAATTGGGGTTTTATGGGGATTTTTGGGAATTTGGGGTTTTTATGTGGGATTTTTCGGGAATTTAAGGTTTTTATATGGAGATATTTTGGGAATTGGGGGTTTTTACTTGGGATTTTCTGGAATTGGGGTTTTTATGGGGATTTTCTGGAACTGGGGTTTTTATGGGGATTTTCGGGAATTGGGGTTTTTATGGGGATTTTTGGGAATTGGGGTTTTTCCTGCTGCTCCCGAGGGTGGGAAATCCACGGGAAGGCTCCGACCCCGCCTCGATCCCGGCGGGAATGAACCTGGAAAATCCAAAGTTCTCAGGGATTTTTGGCATTTTGGGAACGCCGAGATTTTGGGCTGGGTCGGACGGGGTCCCTAAAAACGGATGGAGAAAAATTGTTAATGATGAATAAAAATTGTTAATTTGTAATAATAAATAATAGCGGTTAATAAGAATAAACACTAAATGGAAATGGACGAGAATTAATGATTAATAGTGATTAATAACGAGGATAAAAGATCGTAATAATCAGCAAATAATGGGGGGAATAAAACTGCACCCCGGGGATGAGAGAGGGGAAATGAGGGGGGAAATGGAAATGATATAGGGGAAATAAAAATCATATAGGGGAAATGGAAATTATATAGGGGAAATTCACATTTATAGGGGAAATAAAAATCATACAGGGGAAATAAAAATTATATAGGGGAAATTCACATTTATAGGGGAAATAAAAATGATATAGGGGAAATAAAAATGATATAGGGGAAATAAAATTATATAGGGGAAATAAAAATTATATAGGGGAAATTAAAGTTATACAGGGGAAATAAAAATTATATAGGGGAATAAAAATTATATAGGGGAAATTCACATTTATAGGGGAAATAAAAATTATATAGGGGAAATAAAAATTATGTAGGGGAAATGTAAATGATAGAGGGGAAATGTGCATTTATAGGGGAAATGCACCCCACCCACAGCCCTTCCTATAGGGGACACCAAACACTGCCAGACCCCACCCCAAACCCACCCTAAACCCACCCCAAGGCCGGCCCCAAAGCCCAGCCCAAACTCACATCAAACCTGTCTCAAACCCAGCCCCAAATCCAGCCTAAATCCAGCCCAAATCCATCCCAAAATCCACCCCAGACCCAGCCCAAAGCCTGCCCCAAAGCCGGCCCTGAATGCACCCCGAACTCACCTCAAACCCATCTCAAACCCACCCCAAATCCCAAACCCCAAACCCACCCCAAACTCGGCCCCAAACGCACCCCAAACCTGGCCCCAAATCCACCCCAAATCTCCCCCAAAGCCACCCCAAACCGACCTCAAACCCACCCCCAAACGCACCCCAAACCTGGCCCCAAATCCACCTCAAACCCCCCCCAAACCCACCCAAAAGTCGGCCCCAAATCCAACCCAAACCCACCCCAAAACTGGCCTCAAATCCACCCCAAATCCACCCCAAAACTGGCCCCAAACCAGCCCCAAACCCACCCCAAACCCGCCCCAAATCCAACCCAAATCCACCCAAAAGCCGGCCCCAAATCCAATCCACACCCGCCCCAAATCCACTCCAAACCCACCCCGAAACCGACCCCAAACCCACCCCAAACTCGGCCCCAAACCCACCCCAAACTCGGCCCCAAATCCACCCCAAACCCCCCCAACCCCTTCACCGTCCGTCCGTGACTCCGCGCTGACCCCAAACGTTTCCATCCCGCTCTTCTCTGTAGGAACGGCCCCAATCGGAGCCCCCGGCCCCAAACGAGCGCCCCAAAATGCCCCATTTTACCCCAAAACCCCCCCAGACCCCAAAGCCCCGTGCGCAGAGCAGGGAATTGTTCAAATCCTCGGAAACCGCCCCAAAATCCGGGAACGATCCCAAGGGAAGGAGCCGGGAGCCGCAAGGCCCGGGGCTCCCCCTCGGCCGCCGGGCGGGGAGAGGCACGAAGACAACAACGAACAATTAACGATTAATTAACAATTAACCCCCCGGTTTAATTATTATGTGCACAAAACAAATGAGAGACGGAGAAAAATCCCGGGATTTGGGGAAGCTGCGGGGCATGCACGGGAACGGCGGGGCTGGAGCGGGACCGGAGCGGGACCGGAGCGGGACCGGAGCGGGACCGGGGAGGTCTCGGAGCGGAGCCGGGGTCCCGGAGCGGGTCCCGGTTCGGTCCCGGTTCGGTCCCGGTTCGGTTCTGGAGCCGGGGTCTCGGAGCGGGGCCGGGATCCTGGAGCCGAGCCGGGGTCCCGGAGCGGGGCGGGGGTCCCAGGGAGGTCGCGGTTTGGTCCCGGTTCGGTCCCGGTTCGGTCCCGGTTCTGGTCCCGCGGAGGTGCCGGGGCCGGGGTCCCGGAGCAGGTCCTGGAGCAGGTCCCGGTTCGGTCCCGGCTCGGTCCCGGTTCGGTCCCAGTTCGGTCCCAGTTCGGTCCCGGTTCGGCCCCGGTCCGGTCCCGGTTCGGTCCCAGTTCGGTCCCGGTTCGGTCCCAGTTCGGTCCCAGTTCGGTCCCGGTTCAGCCCCGGTCCGGTCCCGGTTCGGTGCCGGTTCCGTCCCGGTTTGGTCCCGGTTCGGTCCCGGGGCGGTCCCGCGGAGGTGCCGGAGTCGGGGTCCCGGTTCTGTCCCGGTCCGGTGCCGGTTCTGCCCCGTTTCGGCCCCGGTCCAGTGCCGGTCCGGTGCCGGTCCGGTGCCGGTTCCAGAGCGGTTCTGTCCCGGTTCTGTCCCGGCCCGGTCCCGGCCCGGTGCCGGGGCTCAGCAGCCGCCGCAGCTGCGGGCGCAGGACGCGCCCAGGCTCTGGCAGAGGCCGCTCGTGGCCATCACCCCGCACTTGGAGAACTTGTCCCGGCACAGATCGGCTGCGGGGACAGGGGAGCCGTGACACCGGGACAGCGACAGGGACAGGGGAGCCGTGACACCGGGACAGCGACAGGGACAGGGGAGCTGTGACACCGGGACAGGGACAGGGACAGGGGAGCTGTGACACCGGGACAGGGACCGGGACACCGGGACACCGGGACAGGGGAGCCGTGACACCGGGACAGGGACAGGGACACCGGGACACCGGGACAGGGGAGCCGTGACACCGGGACACCGGGACAGGGACCGGGACAGGGACACCGGGACACCGGGACGGGGACCGGGACAGGGGAGCCGTGACACCGGGACAGGGACCGGGACAGGGACACCGGGACACCGGGACAGGGACCGGGACAGGGACCGGGACAGGGACCGGGACAGGGGAGCCGTGACACCGGGACAGGGACTGGGAGCGGGACAGGGACAGGGACCGGGACACCGGGACACCGGGACAGGGACCGGGACACCGGGACACCGGGACAGCGACCGGGACACCGGGACAGCGGGACAGGGACAGGGACAGGGACAGGACACGGAGCGGGCCAGCCCGGGGACAGCCAGGGATTCCTCCAGCCCCATTCCCACCCCAAAACGCGACCCCGCTCTGACCCGGGGCTCCGGGGGCTTCGGTCCAGTGGGATTTTCCCTCCCCAAAACCACGGGAAAAGCGGTGACGGGATGGGATGATCCTGGTTTTCAGGTGCCCCAGGGGGATGATCCCGGTTTTTAGGGTGCCCCAGGGGGCCGATCCCGGTTTTTGGGATGCCCCAGGGGCTGATCCCGGTTTTTGGGGTGTCCCAGATCCGATCCCGGTTTTTAGGGTGCCCCAGGGGCTGATCCCGGTTTTTGGGGTGTCCCAGATCCGATCCCGGTTTTTAGGGTGTCCCAGGGCCGATCCCGGTTTTTGGGGGTGCCCCAGGGGGCTGATCCCGGTTTTTAGGGTGTCCCAGGGCCGATCCCGGTTTTTGGGGTGTCCCAGAGTCGATCCCGGTTTTTAGGGTGCCCCAGGGGACTGATCCCGGTTTTTGGGGTGCCCCAGGGGGCTGATCCCGGTTTTTAGGGTGCCCCAAGAGGATGATCCCGGCTTTTAGGGTGCCCCAGGAGGATGATCCCGGTTTCGGGGTGCCCCAGGAGGATGATCCCGGTTTTTGGGGTGCCCCAGAGCCGATCCCGGTTTCGGGGTGTCCCAGATCCGATCCCGGTTTTTAGGGTGTCCCAGATCCGATCCCGGTTTTTGGGGTGCCCCAGGGGGCCGATCCCGGTTTTTAGGGTGTCCCAGAGCCGATCCCGGTTTTTGGGGTGCCCTCACCTCGCAGCAGCTCCTCGTGCGCGCACACCGTGCGCACGCAGATCTCTTTGTTGATGACGTAGACGCGGCGCAGGCTGCGGGGTGGGGGCACAGGGTGGGGGGAGGCGAATGTCCCAAACACCCCAAAAGGTCCCAAATACCCCAAAAGGTCCCAAAGTATCCCAAAGAGCCCAAATACCCCAAAGACCCGCAGGGATCAGGGAATGTCCCCGCTCCACGCCCGACAGAGGAGAGAGGGGCTTTGGGGGGAAACTCGCCCTACAGATGGGAAATGCACCCCATAGATCCCACACTCACCCCATAGATCCCAGACTCACCCCATAGATCCCATATATCCCGTACTCACCCCATATCCCATAAATCCCATACCCCATAGATCCCATACCCCATAGATCCCATACCCCATAGATCCCACACTCACCCCATAGATCCCATACACCATAGATCCCATATCCCATAGATCCCAGACTCACCCTATAGATCCCACACCCCATAGATCCCATACCCCATAGATCCCACACCCCATAGATCCCATACCCCATAGATCCCATATTCACCTCATAGATCCCACACTCACCCTATAGATCCCATACACCCCATAGATCCCATACCCCATAGATCCCACAGCCCCCACAGTGACCCCACAGACCCCATATCCCATAGATCCCATATCCCATAGATCCCATAGATCCCACACCCCACAGCCCCACACTGACCCCACAGACCCCATACCCCACAGATCCCATAGATCCCACACCCCACACTGACCCCACAGACCCCATGTCCCACAGATCCCACAGCCCACAGCCCCACACTGACCCCACAGATCCCATACCCCACAGACCCCACAGCCCCTCACTGACCCCACAGACCCCATATCCCATAGATCCCACAGACCCCACAGTGACCCCACAGCCCCACACGGACCTGTAGAAGCAGATGTCGTTCAGGCACTGCTTGCAGGGTCTGTGCACCGAGTAGAGCCGCGTGCAGGGGTACTGCTCCTCACGGCACTCTGGGAACCGGGAATATCCCGGGAATTCGGGAATATCCCCCCGGGAATGTCCCTGGGAACTCCGGGAATCCGGGAATCCCGGGGAATCCCCAGCCCAGCGCCTCCCCCCAACCCCCATTGTCACCTCCCCCCTGGTAATCGGGACCGGGATCAGGAATGGGATTGGGGTTGGGAATGGCATCAGGATCGGGACTGGGATCAGGAGTGGGATTGGGAAAGGGGAATGGGATCAGGAATGGGATCGGGATCGGGAATGGGATCGGGAATGGGCTTGGGATCGGGATCAGGATCTGCACTCACCGAGCGGTCCCGGCTCCGTTGGCTCCGTCTCGGGGACAGCGGCTGAGGGGGACACAGGGACAGGGATGGGGACACAGGGACAGGGGGACACAGGGACAGGGACAGGGAATTTCAGGATGGGGCAGAAGCGCCTCCCTGCCCTGGGTCTGGGGGTCTCGGGGGGGCTGTCACCCCCCCGGGCACCCCAAAACCTGGGCACTGTCACCTCCCCAGTGACTGTCCCTGTCCCCGTCCCTGTCCCGATCCCTGTCCCTGTCCCTGTCCCCATCCCTGTCCCTGTCCCTGTCCCTGTCCCTGTCCCTGTCCCTGTCCCTGTCCCCGTCCCCGTCCCCATCCCTGTCCCTGTCCCCGTCCCTATCCCTGTCCCCTGTCCCTGTCACTGTCCCTGTCCCTGTCCCTGTCCCTGTCCTGTCTGTCCCCCACCTGGGGTCGGGCTGGCCAAATCTCGTGCTCGCGATTGCTGCTGGGACTGGAACGGAACTGCTCCTCGGGGACCCCGGGGGTGACATCTCTGGGGACAGAGCCCTCAGGGACCCCAAACCCACCAGGGACACCCGGAACCAAAGGCCTAAAACCCGGCCCCAAAACCCCACAGAGCCCCCAGGGACCCCAAGCCCCCAAGGCCCTCAGGGACACCCCAGAACCCCAAACCCCCCACAGAGCCTTCAGGGACACCCCAACCCCAAACCGCCCCCAGGATCCCCCAGGGACACCCCAAAACCGCCCAGAGCCCTCAGGGACACCCTGGGACCCCAAAACCTCCTCAGAGCCCTCAGGACACCCCGAAACCCCAAAGCCCCCTGGGATCCCTCAGGACACCCAGAAACCCCAAACCCCCCCCCAGAGCCCTCAGGGACACCCCGGAATCCCAACCCCCCCCCAGGATCCCCCAGGGACACCCCAGAACCCCACAGAGCCCTCAGGGACACCCTGGGACCCCAAAACCCTAAAACCCCAAAATCTCAGAACCCCCCCGGATCCCCCCGATCCCTCACCGTGGTAATCGTAATAATCCTGGATTTCTGGGGAGAAAACAGAAGGGTTTGAGAAATAATTGGATAAAAGTTTAATTAATAATTGGATAAGGGGTTAATAAATAATTGGGTAAAGGGTTAATAAATAACTGGATAAAGATTTGATAAATAATTGGGTAAAGGGTTAATTAATAATTGGGTAAAGGGTTAATTAATAATTATCAGCGAGAGGAGAGGGAGGAGAGGGGAAGGTCGGGAATTCTGGGGCGGGAGGGAGCAGAGAGGGGCAAAAATCGGGATCGGAGCTTTGGGATTTGTCCCGGGAAAGGGAAATCCAGGGAAAGGGAAATCCTGGGAAATCGGGGATCCAGGGAAAGGGGAATCCAGGGAAATCGGGGATCCAGGGAAAGGGGAATCCAGGGAAATCGGGGATCCAGGGAAAGGGAAATCCCGGGAAAGGGAAATCCCGGGAAATCAGGGATCCAGGGAAAGGGAAATCCAGGGAAAGGGAAATCCAGGGAAATCGGGGATCCAGGGAAAGCCGGGAATGGGGCGCGCTGTCCCAGTTCGGCGCTCACCTGCCTGCTGGTCGTACTGGGAGTACTGGGCGGGCTCGGGGTACGCGATGCCCTCGAAGCGGCTGAACTGGGCCTGCACCAGCAGCGCTGCGGGAACGGCGGCGTCAGGGATCGGGAACCAAAAACCGGGATTGGGATCCCATGGACACCCAAAAAATGGGATTGGGATCCCATGGACACCCAAAAACCGGGATTGGGATCCCATGGACACCCAAAAAATGGGATTGGGATCCCATGGACACCCGAAAACCGGGATTGGGATCCCATGAACACCCAAAAACCGGGATTGGGATCCCATGGACACCCGAAAACCGGGATTGGGATCCCATGGATACCCAAAAACCGGGATTGGGATCCCATGAACACCCAAAAACCGGGATTGGGATCCCATGGATACCCAAAAACCGGGATTGGGATCCCATGAACACCCAAAAACCGGGATTGGGATCCCATGGACACCCGAAAACCGGGATTGGGATCCCATGGATACCCAAAAACCGGGATTGGGATCCCATGGACACCCGAAAACCGGGATTGGGATCCCATGGACACCCGAAAACCGGGATTGGGGTTCCCATGGATACTCCAAAAACGAGATCGGGGTTCGGGATTCCCACCCACACCTCAAAAATGGGATCGGGGTTCCCACCAAAATCGGGATTTGGGTTCGGGATTCCCACCCAGACCCCAAACCCCGGGATTTGGGATTCTCACGGACACCCCAAGCCCTGGGATTCGGGGTTCCCATGGAATTTTGGGGAAATTCTGGAGGAATTTCGGGAACATTTTGGGGGAGTTTTGGGGGGATTTGGGGGAAATTTTGGGGGGAAATTCTGGGAGAAATTCTGGGCCACTCACCTGGGGACAGGTGGGGACACCTGGGGACACCTGGGGACACCTGGGGACACACCTGGGGACACCTGGGGACACCTGGGGACACTCACCTGGGGACACCTGGGGACACCTGGGGACACACCTGGGGACACCTGGGGACACCTGGGGACACCTGGGGACACCTGGGGACACTCACCTGGCAGGCAGAGCAGCAGGAGCCCCGCCGGTCTCATCGTGCCCGGAGCGAAGGGAGCGAGGCCGGGATTCACGGGAGGAGTCTGGGATGGGGACAGGGAATTCAGGACAGGGACACGAGGGGACACGAGGGGACACGAGGGGACACGAGGGGACACGAGGGGACAGTCCCCATCCCAGCCCGGGATTCACCGGAGGAGTCTGGGATGGGGACAGGGAATTCAGGACAGGGGCATGAGGGGACAGGAGGGGACACCGAGGGGACAGGGGAGGGGACACGGAGGGGACACGCGGGGACAGTCCCCATCCCCACCCCTGAGATGCCCCCGGCTTTGGCTCCAAGGAATTCCTCCCTTCCCCAAATCCTCCAAACGCAAGGAATTTCCCCCAAAAGCCCCGCCCGTTCCCAGGGAGCGAGCCCGGGAATGTCCCGCGGGCAGAGCGGGGACGGGAACGCCGCGATCCGGGATCCATGGCGGGATCTGGGATCCATGGCGGGATCTGGGATACATGGCGGGATCCGGGATCCACGGCGGGATCCGGGATCGATGGCGGGATCCGGGATCCATGGCAGGATGTGGGATCCACGGTGGGATCATTCCCGGGATGTCGGGATGACTCCTGGGTGTCGGGATCACTCCCAGCTTGTTGGGATCACTCCCAGGATGCCGGGATCGCTCCCAGCTTGTTGGGATCATTCCCGGGATCCGGGATCACTCCGGGGATGTTGGGATCGCTTCCGGGGTGTGGGATCATTCCTGGGATGTCGTGATCCATGTCGGGATCACTCCCGGGATGTCGGGATCACTCCTGGAGTATTGGGATCACTCCCGGGATGTCGGGATTGATGTCGGGATCACTCCCAGATTCCGGGATCACTCCAGGGGTGCCAGGGCCACTCCCAGAGTGTTGGGATCACTCCCAGGACATCGGGATCACTGCCAGGATGTTGGGATCACTGCCGGGGTGTCAGGATCACCCCTGGGATTTCAGGATTGATGTCGGGATCACTCCAGGGGTGCCAGGGCCACTCCCAGAGTGTTGGGATCACTCCCAGGACATCGGGATCACTGCCAGGATGTTGGGATCACTGCCGGGGTGTCAGGATCACCCCTGGGATTTCAGGATTGATGTCGGGATCACTCCTGGATGCCGGGATCATTCCCAGGATGCCAGGATCAGTCCCGGATATCGGGATTCATGTCGGGATCATTCCCAGGATGTCGGGATCAGTCCCGGATATCGGGATTCATGTCGGGATCATTCCCAGGATGTCGGGATCAGTCCCGGATATCGGGATTCATGTCGGGATCATTCCCAGGATGTCGGGATCAGTCCCGGATATCGGGATTCATGTCGGGATCATTCCCAGGATGCCGGGATCTCTCCCGGGCTGTGGGAGGAGAGGGGCGGAGTCTTGGGGCTCCTTTCCCGAGGTTTTCAATTCCTTGGGAAAGGAATTGTTTACTGGGGGACGCCGCCTTTGCTCGGGTGTCCCCTAAATCCAGAGGAATGTTGGGATTCGAGGAGAAAAACGCGGCTTTTGTGAGGAATCCCGTGGGGTTTGGGCATTCGCAGCTTCCCGGCGTTTTCCAGGTTTGTTTTCCCGGCGGGAAGAGCGGCCAAGGCCGGGAGCCGGGCGGGAATCGCGGCCCCTTCCCCGCATCCGCTCAGCCCCAGGGGGAACCGGGGAAAACGGGAATTCTCCCCCAAAACTCCTCTGGAATCCAAGGGAAGGCGTTTGGGGATGGATCCCGCCGGAATTCCCGGATCCTCCCCGGAGCGGGGAAATTGAGGAGCCCTTGGGAATCTCGTCCCTGCGGAGCGGGAACAGCGAGTCCCGTGCCGGGGGGGATTCCCGGGCCGGATCCCGGCGGGAAAAGCTCGGGAAGGGTCGGTGGGACCGGGCACAGCAGCGCCGGAGGGCGGGACCCTCCAGGGATCGCATCCAGGGATCGCATCCAGGGATCGCATCCAGGGATCACATCCAGGGATCACATCCAGGGATCGCATCCAGGGATCGCATCCAGGGATCACATCCAGGGATCACATCCAGGGATCGCATCCAGGGATCGCATCCAGGGATCACATCCAGGGATCACATCCAGGGATCGCATCCAGGGATCGCATCCAGGGATCACATCCAGGGATCACATCCAGGGATCGCATCCAGGGATCGCATCCAGGGATCACATCCTGCTCCGGAGTGTGGGATCCTCCAGGGATCCCATCCAGCACCCACCAGGGATCAGATCCTGCTCCAGTTCCAGAGTGTGGCATTTTCCATGGATCCCATCCTGCATTTTCCATGGATCCCATCCCGCATTTTCCATGGATCCCATCCTGCATTTTCCAGGGATCCCATCCTGCATTTTCCATGGATCCCATCCTGCATTTTCCAGGAATCCCATCCTGCATTTTCCATGGATCCCCTCCTGCATTTTCCATGGATCCCCTCCTGCATTTTCCATGGATCCCATCCTGCATTTTCCATGGATCCCATCCTGCATTTTCCAGGGATCACCTCCCTCTCCATCACCAAAGCTGCGCTTTCCGGCCACCGAAGTCACCAAAGGCACCTCCAGGGACCTCGTCCTGCACCTGCCCCAGAGCGTGGCACCCTCTGGTCCCCAAGGTCCCCTCTGTCACCACCCCAGGGACCGCATCCAGCACCAATTCCATCCATCTGTCCTTCCATCCAAAATCCTTCTGGTCCCCAAGGTCCCCTCTGTCACCACCCCAGGGACCACATCCAGCACCAATTCCATCCATCTGTCCTTCCATCCAAAATCCTTCTGGTCCCCAAGGTCCCCTCTGTCACCACCCCAGGGACCACATCCGGCACCAATTCCATGGATCTGTCCCCAGAATCCTTCTGGTCCCTGTGTCCTCTCTCAGGGTCCACATCCCCCAGCCCCACCGAGCAAAGCCCCTTCCCAGCACCGCTCGTCCCGCAGGAATCCCGTCCTGCCCATTCCGAGGGCTGGATCCATGGGAGACGCTGAATTCCAGACCCTTCCCAGCTTTGGGAACTCCAGGAACTCAGTCCCTGACTGGGCTGGAGGGGTGGAGGGAGGCAGGGAGGGAGGGATGAGGGATGGATGGATGGATGGATGGATGGATGGAGGGATGGATCCATGGATCCATGGAGGGATGGATGGAGGGAGGGATGGATGGATGGATGGATGGATGGATGGATGGATGGATGGATGGATGGAGGGATGGGTGGATGGATGGATGGATGGATGGATGGATGGATCCATGGATCCATGGATCCATGGATGGATTCATGGATGGATGAATGGATGAATGGATCCATTAATGGATGGTTCCATGGATCCATGGATGGATGGAGGTAGGGATGGATGGATCCATGGATGGATGGATGGATGGATGGATCCATTAATGGATGGATCCACGGATCCATGGATGGACAGACGGACCCCACCTCCGGAGCCATCCCCCTCCACCCTCCCTCTCTCCCACACCCCATCCCTCCCTTCCTTCCCTTTCCCTCCCTCCCCGCTTCTCCCGAGCTCCAATTTCCCGAATTCCCCCCAAATCTTGGCCGCAGCTCCGGGCCTTTGGCCGCGGCTCGGGGACACTCGGGTCACGTCTGCCCCGGCGGCGCGGCCAGCGCCGGCTCCCGACGGACACCGGAGCGCTCCAGCATCCCGGGATGTGCCCGGGATGTCCCCGCGCTGTCCCCGCGCTGTCCCCGCGCTGTCCCCGGGATGTGCCCGGGCTGTCCCCGGGATGTGCCCGCGCTGTCCCCGGGATGTCCCCGCGCTGTCCCCGCGCTGTCCCCGGGATGTCCCCGCGCTGTCCCCGGGATGTGCCCGGGCTGTCCCCGCGCTGTCCCCGCGCTGTCCCCGGGATGTCCCCGGGCTGTCCCCTCGCTGTCCCCGGGCTGTCCCCGCGCTGTCCCCGCGCTGTCCCCGGGATGTCCCCGGGCTGTCCCCGGGCTGTCCCCGCGCTGTCCCCGCGCTGTCCCCGCGCTGTCCCCGGGCTGTCCCCGCGCTGTCCCCGGGCTCTCCCCGCGCTGTCCCCGCGCTTGTCCCCGGATGTGCCCCCGGCGGTCCCGCAAATGTCCCGCCTGTCCCCGCGCTGTCCCCTCGCTATCCCCGCACTGTCCCCGCACTGTCCCCGCGCTGTCCCCGCACTGTCCCCGCGCTGTCCCCGCGCTGTCCCCGCCTGTCCCCACGCTGTCCCCGCCTGTCCCCGTGCTATCCCCGCGCTGTCTCCGCGCTGTCCCCACGCTGTCCCCTCGCTGTCCCCGCTCTGTCCCCTCGCTGTCCCCGCGCTGTCCCCTCTCTGTCCCCTCGCTGTCCCCTCGCTGTCCCCGCCTGTCCCCGCCTGTCCCCTCGCTGTCCCCGCGCTGTCCCCTCGCTGTCCCCTCGCTGTCCCCGCCTGTCCCTCGCTTCCCCGGATGTCCCCTCGCTGTCCCCGCGCTGTCCCCGCGAAAGTGCCCCGCGGAACAACATGTCCCCGCGCTGTCCCCGCAACTGTCCCCGGGCTCTCCCCGCGCTGTCCCCGTGCTGTCCCCGCGCTGTCCCCTCGCTCTCCCCGCACTGTCCCCGCGCTGTCCCCTCGCTCTCCCCGCGCTGTCCCCGCGCTGTCCCCGCCGTGTCCCCCCTTCTCCCATGGCCCCGCGGAGGATCCGGCTGCTCCCCGTGCCGGTGCCCCCGTGCCGGGCGCTCCCCCCGCGGTTCCCGGCCCGGGCTCGGCTCCCTCGGCGCGGGGGTCCGGGAGCTGCGGCCGCGCCAGATGTTTTTGCAACCGCACATCTGGGAACAATCAGGGAACAGCAGAGTCCCTTTCATTCCTCAGACCCCACCTTCCTTCCCCCGGCCTTTCCCCCCTCCCCCAGCTTGGCTTGGATTTTTTTTCCCCCATTTTCCTTTCTTTTCTTTTTTTTTTTTCCTTTTTTTTTTTAAGCCCTCCCGGTGCCTCCGAGCGCGAGAACAAAGGGAATTTTTAAAGGATTCCAATTTTTTTCCTGGGGGGGCCCCCGAGCAGAGGGAAAAACTCCCCACCTTCGCCTCGAGGGGCCCGGGCCCCGAAATAAATCGGAATTTTAAAAAAAAAAAATTCCCTTTTCTGGAATCTCTTTCCAGGATGGAAAATGGGGAAAAAAAACCCCAAAAAATCCCAAAAAAAAACCCCCAAAAAAACTTCAACAAACCCGCGGCTTCTTGCTGATTTTGGGGGGATTTTTTGGCTTTTTGGAAGTGGTTAAAAATCTCCAAAAACTCCCAGGCCTCCCCTCCCCCCCTCCAGCGGCTGAATTCCTTCAGCACCCCAAAAACCGGGAGGGGGAGGGTTTGGATTTTTGAGGTTAAAAAGTTGAAATCAACTTTTTCCACGCTCTGAAGCGAGGGAGGTTTTGGGGTGATTTCATCAAATCCCGAAATGGGGGCTCGGCCCCGCTCGCTGCCGGGGGGGATCCCCGGAATTCCCGGGAATGTTGGGGCTCCCCCGGTGCTGTCCTTACCGCTGAGCGCCGGCCGCGGGCTCCGCTCGCTGCTGCCCCAAAACTCCCGAAACGAGAGGCAGAAAATAACAAAAAACCCAAAAAAACCCAAAAAAAAACCTCCAACCTCCAGGCCGGGGGAGCCGCTGGGTCCTAAAGCCGCACCTGGGCCCGGCCCTGCCCCCTCCCGCGCGGCCGGAGAGGGGAACAGCGGGAAAACCCCGGGAAAACCCCGGGAAAAGCGGGAGAAACCCCGGGAAAACCGGGAAAACCCCGGGAAAAGCGGGAAAACCCCGGGAAAAGCGGGAGAAACCGGGGGAAACTGGGGAAACTGGGAGAGACTGGGGGAAACTGGGAGAAACGGGGAGAAACTGGGGAAAACTGGGGGAAACTGGGAGAAATTGGGAGAAACTGGAGGAAACTGGGAGAAAGTGGGAGAAACTGGGAGAAACTGGGAGAAATTGGGAGAAACTGGGAGAAACGGGGGGAAACTGGGAGAAACTGGGAGAAAGTGGGGGAAACTGGGGGAAACTGGGGAAAACTGGAGAAAACTGGGAGAAACTGGGAGAAACTGGGAGAAACTGGGAGAAATTGGGAGAAACTGGGAGAAACGGGGGGAAACTGGGAGAAACTGGGAGAAACTGGGAGAAACT